>VVHJ01011622.1:6279-34298 GCA_015107715.1 Tylochromis polylepis
CCACACAGATATGTGGAGAACATGCAAACCAGCCAGATGGTGGATTCGAACCCAGGAATGTCTTGCTGTGAGGCAACAGTGCTAACCACTGCACAGACAATGCCTCTCGCCAGTGACCATGTCTGTCTCCTTTGGACAAAGAACCAATGGTTGAAAACCAAGGCTTTGTTTTTTGCATAGAAGGAGTCAACCTAGGGTTGCAGTGGCAGCACCCCCTGGAATGATTTTCCCTCCCCCAGGCAACAATACTACTCAGTGCCTTTGCATTTTGCTTTTGTGTTTTGTTTGCTTTTGCTTCAGCTTTTGAGTTATTATCCCTAGGTTATGCATTTAAATTACTCCGGACCTCCCTTGAGGTTGCGTCTAATGCGATTGAAATATGTGTTTACATTCTATAGAATATCAATATCAGGTCAAAATTTTTATAGGACAAAGTTCTGTGATTGTGACTAAACATTAAAATAAATTATATTTCCATCAGTTTCAGCTGCAATAAGCAATTATTTATAGAAATTACATGCAGTGTACTTCAGTTTGCATTTTTTGTATAAATGAAATCGGTACTAGCGTTTGCACGCAAAATGTATATATATATATAACTAATCTAAAATTAATATCATTAATATAAGTAATTAGATGAACATTTTTTATAATTACTGAAACTGTATCTTTTGCGCAGCGTGCAGAGCGACCTTTTCAAGAAATGTGTAATCAATTGATAACCATTTTTTACAGTCCTGCTAATACTGTAAAAAAAGGAAATGAGAACAAATCCTTTTTTAGCCTCATTAAAAGCTCCACCTGTCAGCCCATGATTAGCATTACGGTGCTAATTGTCTGGTACTGTAGGTAAATACAGCAACATAGCCTCTGCCATCCACTTCTAGTCTCATTATACCACAGAATTAGAAGGCCAATTACAGGGCATTACCTTGACAGCAGGGGAGCGGAAACCTTTCCAATGTTAGATTACACATAATAGTGCCACCCTGTTAGCTTCAAAGGATACAAAGAGCAATCTACGTACCATAGATGCTATTAGTTCAATGGCCCAAGCCAATTAGCTTTCTAAGCACAAAATCACATTGTTGAAAGTCTGTTAAAATTACTAATTTTTCCTAAATAATGTAGCTCTTATGGAAGGCTGGCACAATGGAACAGAGTTTAGCACTGTCACATCACACCAAGAATGCTCCTCAGTTGAAACTCCCCAAATCCATAGACATGCATTTAGGCATCATATGAAGGTAAATATCCACATGAGAGGCACAGTTACTGTACGAGTGCAGAGATTTTCTGATTTGCTCCCACTTAAATAAATCTATGCTTGATTGCAGTACCAGAAAATGTAATAATACAAAACTGTTTAAGTTCTGCAGCTTGCTGAAGATAATCTAACCAAAAGAAGAAGACATAAATAAGAAAAAATGACTGGATAGCAATGATGAGCGAGGTCACTCATGGTGACCGAGTTCTTCATTAAATCACCAGTTCCAGGAATAGATGGACTGGGAGGAGGTGAACAAAGCAAATAGGCAATTCAGAGAGAGACAGAGAGCATAGTCAAGTCCCCCGGGAGCACTATTAACAGACAGATAAAATGAACAAAGGATGATGTGGCAGCTCTGGTCAGGTGAGGTCATACTGAGGACAACAAAGACATCCTTAGGCATTGTAAGTATGCATCTCAAACTGACTGAAATACGATCTTTGCCCTCTGTCTGTGTCATTTAGGCTGTTGTATAATTTGATTTCAACCTCAGGCTCTTAATGTGTTTATTTTGTTGTTTCATCATTCTAAAACCCATTATAATATCTAGGTTTTTTTTGTGTTTTTTAATATCTGCTATATCTCACTTGGTTTTATATTACTGCTTTATAAGATAAATTGTTTTACTTTCAAGAAGGTTAGTGAGTAAATTGCAGTTACATGCTGTAAGCCACATTGGGATTCATTCCCCTAAATAATGAATTATTCATTTATTTGTTCATCTTTTTTGTTGTTTTCTCTCCACTGGTTTCTTTAACCAAACCTTCAGATAATGCAGGTAAAACCAATCCAATTTTCTTTCTGGGCCTCAGAGTTTCAGCCAAACTCTACTTTTTCCTTTAACTTGGAAGTTCATCTTACCTCAGTCACCGTGAGTGGCCAAGTCCTTTAGCTTTGACACACTGTGGGGGATCAGTTCATAAGTGCAAGTTTAAAAAAAACTTTGCAGCAATCATGTTACTGGAGACACTGGAGCTACCGCATGATGCCTGCAGTTTTCTTTTTTATATTCAGAGTCTCTGTTCATTTAATAGTAGTTCTGCCTGTGGTTCTATAATGCAGCAGAACGATTATTTACTCCAAATCACAGAAATTCAGTATAAAATAATTGAACTGTAAACCTAATATTTAGCTTATAATTAATATATGGTAATGGCAATTTTATTTATATAGCACATTTCATTAAATTTAAACCCAATGTGTTTGACACGGAAGATAAAAACATAAAATTTCTGTAGGTCTCAAGTCTCAAGGCAATAAAAACACTAAAACAAAGCATGTATATGAGGGAGGGGTTTTGCAGCTTCAGATGCAGATAATAATAAAAATGGGCTGAACATGTGCAATTCAGACTCTTAGTGTACACAGCTGAGTGAACAAGCTTTTATGGGGCTGAGTTACAATATGCAGCCAGTGCTTCTGTTACACAACATTTCAATTCAAAAAGTCACCGTAACCCTAAAATCCTTGAACGGACCATAAGCTTTGCAAATAAAATTGCACACGGAAAGACTATTAATGCCACCAACATGAGCGCACATGTGCACCACCTGCATAGCAATGCCTCTCTCTCTCTCTCTCTGCGTTCAGCTCATACTGTAGTTATTGAACTGACAGATTTTATCAGTGATCTATGGCTTGCTTCAGCTGCGTCACCGCTAGCATTTTAAAAATCTCACCGCATGTTTTCCTTTCCGTCTGGCCAAAGTCACACCTCAGCACTGCTAAAATCATCCATTTCCTGATATACAAATGCACTGGTTTATTTTCTCTTTTTCATTTTTTGTTTAATTTCACAACAAAGACAGGCGGGTTAATCTGCTGTAGACAGATAAAGTTGTGTCACCACAGATCAAGCACTAACAGAGAGGACCTGGACCAGTTTATGCATGTGTTTGTGTGTGTGCCTTTTTGGGGGGTGGGAGTCTTAGTGCCTATCTGTCAGACCCTGATAAATGAGTCCATGCTAAATATCTCCTTTAAATCTGCCTTTATCAGGCATAGAGACCCGTTCAGCCCCACCGTTAACATTGCAATTTATGGGACAGCTCGCAGGCTCAACAAATCAATTCCCAAGTGTACCTGGCCAATTCAGGCCAGATT
Organism: Tylochromis polylepis; assembly: GCA_015107715.1. Taxonomy (NCBI): domain Eukaryota; kingdom Metazoa; phylum Chordata; class Actinopteri; order Cichliformes; family Cichlidae; genus Tylochromis; species Tylochromis polylepis. The sequence continues at coordinate 9,653 of VVHJ01011622.1, forward strand.
AGTTGAAATTAGGCAGGGCAGGTTTTAATAATACATTTGATGATTACTGCAGCAATGAGATATCTTTGGTCACGCCCTGTTTCACACACTCTGCTGATGGTTGGTAGCTTCAATAATGATGTCTGATGCAGCATTTTCTTTTATAGTTTGTAGTGCTTCAGAGCACAATAGATTTAGACTTTATGGCTAGTACTCATACTCATCAGTATTACCTTTGTGAACCCATGAATACCAATAATAAAATGAACTAATCAGTTACAAAATGCCCTGCTATATTGTCTCTTTTTGCTTTGTATAACAATATCAGAGAAGGCTGCTTTGTGCAGCATGTTGCTTGAAACTGCCAGCTCCCATTTACAAAAGAAAAGATGTTGTAAGAGGAAGACAAAAACCTATCTGCCACCTCCTCAACCGTGATCCTTAGAAAACAGCCCAATGCTTTTGTTGATTTTGAATTCATTTGTGTCAAAAACAACCTACTAGAGGCTTTATCTGTGGGTACGAGTTTTTGTGCATCTAAGGAAAAACACATGTATCTCAGTCAGAATGAATGAGGGGAGGTGGCTTCTTTTTTTAATTTTCTTTGGCTCTCTTTTAGCCTTGTATCATCTCATTTATTTTCCTGTTGCATCTCCCCGTTACTCTGCCTGCCTCTAGATGTACATAATTTATACGGATAGGACAAGCTGGAGGTGGATGGCCTTTGTGGAAATCAGACACTAATGCAGTTCTGGTAGACCATTCAGATACGTTATAATGAATCTTGGACACATGCTAAGATGGTTTCCTATAAACCCCTTTTTTTAATGTTTAAAAAAAAAGCTTTTTATAAAGTTTTCCAAAAAAAATGACAGATGTTTCAAACACTAGATTTTTGGGTGCATTTTTAATCCAACTATTTTATTTCATTTAATCTTTATTTATATAGGCAGTCGCATTACAAGAGAGACCTGTTTCAGACAAACATATTAAAATTACAATGAGTAAAGAAACAATAAAATACCTCAAACTGTCTAATGTGAATTAGGCTAATAAGGACAGCAGGTAGAGTGCAGTCAGTCCTCTGTTGCCAATTAGTCTAAACACAACACACAGGCAAACGATGAATTGGCAGAAGAGTGGATAAGATTTCAGTGACCATTGTTTTCTTTAGCTGACTAGAACTGTAGATCCAGAAACTTTAAAATAATAAATAAAAAATTGGACTGCACACATGAAAAACTACAACAGAAAAGAGGAGATTAATTACGCAACTGAATCTGTCAGACGGGGAACTTTATCAAACCCCAGAGGATGCAAAAAGAGCCAGACAAGCTGTGAGAAATGATTGCCCTTTAAATGGGAAGATGGTACAGGGCTCTTTAAGGTTAAGAATTTTCTTGACCAAGTGGGGGCAAATTCAGAACATCAGAGGCCAGGGGTTATACAAACAGAAAGCATTCCTTTGTTGGCAGGAAGAATGAGCAGATGAGGAAAAGGCAACATCCTCTTCCGTCCCTCGCTCAAGTGAAAAGTCCAGAGAACTGTAAATAAGTTTCACCACAACATCTCCTCTCCCCGCAGAGCTTTCCTCTTGCGCAGCACTTTCACACGAGATGACATGTACACACAGTGCTAAAAAAGAACTCATATGTCAGCTTGATGAGCCAATGCGCACACTGCTGTTTGCACAAGCATCTGTTTGTATGAGTTTCTGTAAGGTTTTGCACACTTGTGGGCATGTCACAGTCCCACCCACGGGCAGGGTGCTGTGCTTATTGGATTATATATCTCCCAGTCACAAAGGAAAGAAGCATCTATTAAGGTCAAGGACCTGGGGAAAATGGGGGATAAAGAAGTAAAAAGGCGAAGAAGAAGAAAAACAGAAAAAAGTGTTAATGTAAATCTGCAACGTTTTGAGATGTGCACTGTCTCTTTGTTTCTCGTCACTGTCAGTGAAGTCTGTGTCACTGCTGTCTTCAGCATCCAACATCCTCAGCGAGCCAGAACTGCTCCTAGCAATCACTCTGACACACTTGATAGCCACTAACATTATTAACATCATGCCTGTGCAGCACATCAGCATGCAAATGTTACCAATCCATTTCCCACTGCTGAAATACTTATCATAATTAGAAAACACTTGGCCTGACTGATAGGACATTTAAGCTTAACACGATTCTCAATATATATACCTTCTATATGGACCTCATTTTCGGGTTTGGGTGATTTTTGTTGCAGAAGATGTGAAAATGTGAAGCCTTATTACTAATCTGAACTTACTGTACCGCAGGAGTATTTACAACATCAGCTATGATATTAATATAGTTTTATTCATTTGAATACTGTTTTGTCTGGGAAAAAAAATTTAAATGTAGAACTTCCTCTTAATGTCCATACAGGATGCAGTAGAATTAAAACAAACAAACAAACTGAACACTGTATTACAGGGGATTTCTCACATTATTGTGGAAAAAATAAATATAAAAAGTATACAATGTGACAACAGTAAATAGTCTGAAGGTTCTTTTAAAAGATACTCCTCTGAAAAGATACTGTGGACTCCAAGTCCACTGTCTTTAGAGACCAGTTGTTCTTAGAGAGCAGATGGTAGCTATTATTCTGCTCTACAGCCACCTGCTGCAGGTTCTGGTTAGATTGACTTTCCAGCTCAGAGTGCACCTCCAGAGCACAACAAGGATGACCACACCAGCTGCAAACAAGAAAGGTGGAGTTCGAGTCAGCCCGACCACAAGAAAGTCTCCAGAGGGCCACAACAGCAACAGTCTGTCAGCAGGACAACAAAACAGAATCTTCCAATAGTAAGGTTTGTCCACTACAAAGGTTTGAAGATTATTTTTTAATCCATGGGGTTTGGTGAGTGCGTACATGACTGTTCCAACTTTTGTAACAACCTCCTCAAAAGTATTAAGCCTTCACCGTAAACGGTGTAATGATTGTGTCATCTTCAGGAGAAGGCAACTTCATCTCCACACTACAGACATTTAATTAAGAATCAACAAGCAGCTGAAAGACATTCGGGCTAATTCAGCAAATCTGGTATGCAAGACGGTCAGAAAGTGTGTCGAGGTCATTCAGCGGGGATGCTAAGACACCAGTGCGAGCTTCTTCTGACATACAGCTTTCCACATGGACATAGCTGCAGTGGGTCCTGACCTCTGGACAAGAGCCAGTTCCTACCCTACCTCGATATGCAGATTTTCTTAGCTTAACTGACCCGGGTCGGCCCCCTATAAACACATGCAAAATGTCTTTGCAACAATTTCTAGCTATACAAGGGCTATTAATGCTGTAATGCATGCCCATTTCATTCTTACCATGAGAAAAAGACACCATCTTAGTATAGAAATGGATGATCTAGTGCTGTTCCATCCAACAATGCTTTCAAACATTCTCATAACTAAGACCATGGGAAACCTATTGCATAATTAGCCATCATAGTTGTTAGAATGAATTACAAAAAAACCTTAACCTCATCTAAAGGGACTAAAGGGAAAAAACCTTTAGTCTACCATAAAACTCAAAACGTTATGAATAAATCCTCACTCAACTATTTTCAGCAGAGCAGAGCAGAGCACATTACACCAGATGGGGGGACAGGAGTGAAAGAAACTTATGTAAAAGACGCAAGAAATAAAAGGAGAGAGAGCCACAGCATAATAGTCAAAAACAAGAAGCTGGGACTTTGAAACACCTAAAAGCTCTTCATTTCTCAGGGCTACATAAATCTCATTATTTTCCCCTGCAGTGCCTCAGCATATAAAGTGAAATATCACTGCATTTTAAATCAAAGTGCTGAGCATCACAAAGGAATCTGCGCTATTATTCAAGACAAATGAAAATAGTTCACATAGAAACTCTGATATGAGTCTTTGAATAGATTAACTTTTCTTCTTTTCTCTTGGTTATTTTATTGAACATTAAAAAAAATGTGGGAAGGGTTTGGCTTCGCGTTAGATGGATATCCCAAACTTTCAAACAATAAGGATTTTTTTCTACTTCCAGGTTAGTGGCAGATGAGTATTAGCTTTCATACAAGTCCTCAGTAATTAAATGATTCTCCAAAAGTAGTCCATTTCTAAATGGTGCCAATTTTGCCCAAAGGAAATGTGTGGTATTCATTTCAAGAAGGAATGAGATGAGGTCAGTGGTAAGAGACTCTGGTCTACTGAGGCTTGTTAGCAGCTTTGCAAGGCATTGCTAGTGTTTCCTGGTGCCAATGTTAACATGCTAAAGCACAGACAATCTTAAATGGCAAACCTATCTAATAGATAAGGCTGAGGGGAACACCATTCATATTATAGGTGCCAATGAAGCAAAGGAGTGCACAATGGTGATGGTAATGATGTTGACATATTAAACTGTATTAACCAAGGAACATGAATGTGAGAATAAGAGATAATTCACTGCAAAAAACAAATTCCAAACTCATGGCTGAGAAGAGGAAAAGTCATAGTGCTCCCAAAACCAGCAGGATGTCCTGGGTCAGTGAATATCTTTTCAAAATTCCACAGCACTTCATCCTGAACTCATTCCAGTTGAGATATTCCAGTTTGGGCCAAAGCAGTGGAAAGAGTAATATCTTCCATGTAATTGTACTGAATATATAGGCATAATGACTTGCATTTTGTGAAAAATAATAATAATAATAAAAGTGGGTTTTACATTACTTCCTGTTTTTTTTTTATGGAAGAGGATATGTACCGAAATTCAATATTCAAATGTCCTCTCAAGTACTTTTAGTCTGCATATAGTGTAAGGGTTAATTCCTTCTTTTGTTACAGCTTCCTCTTACAAACTGCCACATGGTGTCAAATGGTAAATTCTTCAGCTCCTAGTTAGTGTGCCTACAAGCTCACTATTCTCCAGCGTTAACAATATACAAAGAGACCTTTCCTTGTTATTCACACACTAACACACACTTGAGGCTATAGACATCATGTTTGCAACAGCTGAGTCACTTGAGTCAAATTAAATCTTGTCAAAAGCAGTAAGTCAGAAAGTGAATGGATGAATTCCTTCCTGCATGTATCCATATGAGAACATACCATTGCAACCAAATTAAATCCAGCTACTTGATGTGCGTACAGCATGTCTGTTTCTGTTGCGTTGTGCTTTCCAAGTCTGTGTGTGCCCCTGTGCTTATGAGCCATAGCATCACCCCTCTGCCTCTGCTCTGGCTACAACTTGTGCAGTGCGGACGCCTGGGGAGCAAGATCAATGCCGCAACTTTCACACTGAGGGGGAAAAAGGAAACAGCTCTCTATGGTCCATCAGACTTTTCTGCACTAGAATGATTTTCCATTTCTGGGATCACAGCTGAACCTACAATAAAAAAAAGGGGAAAAAAAAAGAAAGAATGATCCAGCCTTTTCAGATGCTGTTAAGTATCCCTCAATGCAGCACAGAATGAGCTCAGAAACCCTTTTGAAAACAACAGAACCAACACTGGAAAAGCCAGAAGGAGGAGGTGATATATTAAACTGCCAACAGAACTGTGCAGCATTGCTACTTGTTCCCTTTCTAGAAAAAAGAACATGTGAATGGAAGAGACTTGGCTTTAGGGAGCCTCTGTAATTTCTTTAGTTGCTTTATAATGTGCCCACTAACAGTGCAAGATTTAGTAGGATTGTTTCCTTTTCTTTTCACAAAAGGCTCTGAATGCTTGGATCGTGTTTGTGGTTTCTCAGTACAACCTACATTTAAAAGACTTCCAACGCATTTTATTTATTTTATTCCAGCTAAAGTCCAAAGCTGCAAAATAGGGAGTCACTCCAGTTTCAGAACACCAACTCATTTTTCTTTTTTTTCCCAGACTATGAAGATTGTCTACAACCATCTCTCTGCAATGAATACAATCCAGTGTGACTATTAACTGCATGCATGTGTCTACACAATGCTGCAACCACACACACAACGACCACACTGTTTTAGTCAGGGTGGAAACATGCTGTACCGGGAAGTCTGACTGTGCCAGCGAGCTAACAAAGTCTCCAGTGTGTGTGTGTGTGTGTGTGTGTGTGTGTGTGTGTGTGTGTGTGTGTGTGTGTGTATAGAGTGTGTTGGCCTTCTAAAAACACTCTGGTGTCCATATTGAGCAGTGCTGCAGGTGTGGGCAGTCGGCAATTTCACTTTGACCTTTAATATTGTGCACAGCTTGGCACCTTTGGCTGCATAGTGCAAATCCCACTGTGCTGAACTTACCAACCAAATGCTTCTCCATCTAAGGAAATTGGACTACATGAACAACTCTGGCTGGAATTTTTTATACCCCATAGAAGGTGTGACTGCAAACTAATAACTGCAGGGGCTACTTGGAGTTATTTTTGGAGGGTCTTGCCTTAAAGTCCATTCTAAACTTCAGTTACAACCACCTATTTTCATAGTCTTGTGGTTTTCAGGTTTTTGGGGGTGTTTTCTGTTTTTGTTTTTGTTTTTTTTAGCATTCAGGACACTGGTGGCTTGAGGAAGCAAAATTGTGATGGGCCTGCAAACATACTTTGTGGAGTAAAATCATTTGGCTTACTATTTAATAAAAATATGGGGAAAATAATGTTAGGCTTTTAAGCTTTTGGAAATATATCTGGCCTGGCCCCAGTTATATATAAGTAGTCAAATATATACAGGAAAAACAATTTTATGTGATGCATGAAGAAAATGAGAACACACAGAAAGCCACAACCACACCAGCTCAGGCTCCAGACCTCTCAAGGTAAAAACTGAGGAGATTATTGATTGTTACCATTAAGGCTGACACAGGTCCAGTCTGGCCATTAGCTTGCTATCTTCCCACCACTGAAACCACTCTCCTTTATCACAAAGGGCACTAAGGTACCCAGCTGAGTGAATAAACTCCACCCACAACACAAATAATAGTCACTGGCAATGTCACTCTTCATTTCAAGTCTTTTTTCTTTTAAATTTTAGAATCCATTTATCTCGTCTATTCTCTTCTTCTCTTTAAATGCATACCTCCAACACCAGAGTTTTTCACACATTATTTTCTCAAACACTTGACCTCTGTCCGCCAGCATTTTCGTCTCTGTGCCTGCCTGCGCCAAGTCTGCGACCCTCCGTTCTCTCCGGGTGTCCTCTCACGTCATCACTCTGTCTATCCGTCTGAACCTTGCGTAGTCAGATGACTTGTCTCATCAAGCTCACAGAAGCCCGGAGAAACCCCCGCTCAAAAGGAGATTCTGAAAAATGTTTATAACATTTAAAACACAATCTTTTTTTGAGCTTCCAGTAAAAGCGCCAAGAATTTTCAATAAAAACCCAAATTACTGTTTAAGATGAAATCCTAAAAATAAAGACGCAACTCTGAAGTCGGTGACTGACATGTTTGACAGGATTAGTCTGTTTCTGTCCCTCACTCCATTTCTGCCCTTTTTTTCTTTTCTTTTTTAACCTATCCTAATCCTTCTGCTTTTCTCCCTACTTCTCCTTGAGCTTGAGCCTTACGGGAGCATCCAGAAGCAAACTAATATCCATTCTCTGAACTTACTGCTCACATCGAGCCCGTCTCCTTCCCCTTTGTCAAGCTTTCACCCTAATCTCCATAATGCAGTCTCTGGCAGGAGCTGCTGTATGTGCTTTGTCCAGGGCTGGGCCCTGGATCTGGGATGATGAGCAGGTAGCTATATGGGCACTTTCTCTGCTGGTAATTGCAGCCAAGGCAGACGGAGCACAGCATGGGGGAAAGGCGTGTAGATGTGCATACACACTCACATCCACAAGAATCTAAGAATTATGTTCAGGAGTGTGTCTCACTACATCAGATATGGAAGTAAATGTCAGAAATGGGCTTAGACTTCAGAATGAATTCTCTTTTCTGCAAGTGTGACTCTGCAGTAAGATACACATGAAGTAGCATTTAATTAAAAAAAAATCCTTATTACTAATATTTCTAAAGAAAATGTTTGCAATGGGAATATTTGACTTGACTAATTTTAGTCTTTTGTTTCATTGCTTTAGACAAGCTGCACATTTTGCCATGAAAAATATTTTCATGTAGTAAACATTTAGATTTTGTAAGAACAGTCTTTAGACATCCAATCACGCCTATGTTTTTTTTTTTTTGGTTCCTGAACCACTCCATGTTCCCTTAAGAAAGGGAACTTTTTAGCTTTACCAACACATCATGCAGTCCACCCAACAAGCCACATAAGGTCTGTGCATCATTGCTACCTACAACGATGCCCCCGCAGAGAAATGAATGAACAGAAGCACAGAGGAGGGAATCAGTTTAGTGGTCGCTGCAGGGGGCATTTATAACACCTGGCAAGCTACCCAGCAGCACACAATAAGGATCCTGGCTGCTAGCTTTTTATCAACCATATCAAATTACCATGTGCCATGCTGAACACAAGGTACACCCACAGGTAAAAACACAATTATTTTGACCTACATGGATTAGAGGTGAGACAGGTGGGGGACAGGGAAGCGGGAACACTAGAATCTGGGAAAGAAAAAAAAGGAAGAACATCTTGACCATATGCTGCAGAATCTGGCAGAGAAATGTGGTAGAACAGGAGGAAGGTGGTGTATTAATGGGATCAGTAAAAGGTAAGTGGGCTTGAGCATCTTGCCAATAGCAGGCTGTCGCTATCACACTTAAATGTGTTGCTGCAACTTTCTATAATACATGCCGCAGGTAATGAGAAACTATGTCATCCACTCAGTCTAATTTCCATTTTACAACCCTTTGATAAGGGGAAATCAGAGAGCACAGGCTCCAGCAGAGACTTTATGGCCCTGAGCTTCAACGTGTGTGTGTGCATGTTTGTGCACAAATTTGTGGGTTTCAGTGTCCACCTCTGCCTTTAAGTGTGTGTGTGTGTGTGTGTGTGTGTGTGTGTGTGTGTGTGAGAGAGAGATCCAGCACTTTGACGTGTTCCTGTTCATGAACTAGACAGTATAAAAGGCAACGACAAATTTAATGGCTTCCGTAGACAGCATTGTTAACGTTCCAATTGAGTGACGTGTGTTTTTCCACCCGTACAGTCATGCATGTCTGACAAAGTGATTTTTACTTTTATTTTTTTGGCAAAGCAAGTGATAAGCCCAAATTTAAAGTGCTCTAAATCTGTGCATTTATTAGGCAGAGGACTTGAGTTCTGAGTATATTTTTCCTTCTGGTCTGAGACTCTACTGATTTATACATTTGTCCCCAGAGGTCAGAGGTTGGAGTGACTGCAGAATCCCTGAGGGTTACTGTTCAATGATACTTCAGGAAAGTTGATATCTAATCAATAGAGTGCAACCTAAGCTTTGTCTCTACTCTTAAGTATACAAATATCCAATAACATCTGCATAAAACTTGTAAAACAAAAGTAGATCATATTGACATAAAAATATTCTCTGAATTAAATCTTCATTTTTACTATCAAAGTAATAAATCTGATCTTTGATTTCTATGTGACATGTGGGACAATGATGTCTTTACACCGACCTGGCATGCACAGTTAAGCACAACTGCTTTTCATGGGAAGAGTCAGTGTAGCTACATCTTTTTAGTTTGTGTGTAGTATGTACCTGAAATGATCCTTCTCATTCAAAATCCTTTAATTTGAAATATTAGATGTTTATATAGCTGAGATCTTCACTAATGACCGACTTTGTGTCAGTAAACACGGGGTCCATTGACACTGGTAGGATGCAACTAACTGGAAAAGTTTTTCCTTTTATTGGTGCCTCTGTCCCTTTATACCACTTAATACTGATGTTGGAAGTGCAGAGAAAGAGTTTTTGCAGTTTTCCTAGTGAGCCCACCTTGTTAACAAACAAATGAATCATTTTCTCTGACACACACTGCCATTTGTTAACCCTAATGGATTTTTAAAAGGTAGCTTATTTCTCTAGTTTCTCTAAATCTACCTTGACATTCTGAGTGCCACATGTCTCCTGAAATAATAAAGGTGCTGAGCCAATGTTTATGCCATAGCACTGAAGGTTTGGGAAATTATAATCAATTTGAGAGCAAGTATGTCACAGTTACATAATGGAAAGTGTATACTGAACTCCAGTTTCAAAAAAATATGATTTGTGAGCTCAGGAGGTTTGTATTTTAGTGCCATTTGAAAGTAATCTCTGTAATGAAGGGGGAAAAAACAAAATAGGACAGACACCAGTTTTGGTGACTTCTTTTTTCATTCCAGTGAATATACCTCAGAGGATATACCTGTCCATCACCGCTGTGCTTCTGGAGCCTCAGGGGTGGAAAAACTGGGGAGGAGAAATAATGAGGGCTCACACTGGCTGCAATGAATTCAGGCAGCCTTGGTCTATGAGGGCCCTTCCTATTTATCCCCTTAGTTTAGTCGTGCTGTGCTCCAAGACACAGCTCTCGCAACAAGGACACACCCTCCAGTGACCAATGACTCACAGTTCGAAAGCGAGAGAGGCTTGTGATCACACCTCAGCAGCCTTTTGGGTACTCAGCAACGCGCAACAGTGAGCTGAGAATCTTCAAAAGGGCCAGGCTGAACATGAAGCTTGAACCAAATCACATCTTTTCTTTTTCCCGTCCCAGTTTTTTTCTAGCAGCGTATAGTAACATTCACTGCCACCCAAAACAAAAGAGGCCAATTATTTCCACAGTGGGATTCACACTAAACCGGGCTTTAAAAGTTCAATAAATGGTTTTAAAACAGCCCATCACTTTTTTTTTCCCCTTCTCCCTTAGCGTGCGGTTTAAATGACACTCCTACTCAATGCTGTCAGAGGGAGAATAGTAGCAAAATAAATTGCAGAGGAAGAAAGGAACAAAGACAAAACGCTTAAGCTACGTGAAATATCTCCACTGATGCAGAAAGGTATTGCTTCTTCAGTTTCAACACCAGAATAGCCTTAAGATTTTCTTTTTTCTTTGTGATTACAACAACAGAATTTCATAAAATAAAACAAAAAAATATTCTGGATCGCAGTTTTATTATTTATTAGTGCTTCACCACATAATCACAAAAAAAAAAAGTAAGCATTGTTGTCACTGTTGAAGAGCAAGATATCCATAATGTGAATTCAACGTGAATTTTGTGAGTTTTTTTCATAACTACCTGATGCTAACTTAGTTATTGATTAATAAATTAAGTAGACATCAACAGTTCCACATCATTATTCAGTATGGTACTTTCCTGTGGATGTTTGTATTCCAGTTTTTGGTCCTAGCTTCAGAATCGTTACACCCCTCTGCTGAACCACCTGTTCTGGCGGGTGTCGCAATAACGAGCTGCAGAAGTAATGAGGCTGTGGGAGTGTAGCACGGGAGGGAGAGACAGAAGGGGGTCTAAACACATGAAGAGGGAGGAAGTTTTCATTTATAATTAATGTTAGGAGAAATATCATCAGCACCATGGCATTTAGAATAAATTATTCATTTTATCTAGGAAGCTTTATGTAAAAACTTTCAGTTGGGGGGTCTTGATGGACAGTCGGTGAAGAGGGAGAGCACAGGGATGGAAAGACCAGCCACAAACCTGTCTGCTGAGGCAGGAGGGAGTGTTTTCACTGAAGGTTATAGGGATAGATTCTTTCTTCTGGGAGCAGTAGGAGTAATCCTGGATCAAGGGATATTTTGTTGGTGGATAGGCTGAGGTAGATGAGGAATTTAGATCACGTAAAAGCAGAAATAACACAACGCATCCTACTAATGCTAACATATCTCTATTATGATACTGATGCATTACATGTAAGTAGTAATAATCCAACGTCAGCATAAATGATCTCTCTTTTAGGTGATAAAACGCTGCATAAAACTTCAAGGTGAAGATTTCCCTATAGTTCCTACGAACAGTTAAGGCAGCATCTTACCAAAACGCCCTGTTTGTTAATCAATTTAACTTATATACAATATTGAGGTGCATTTTTGTGACTGTAACTGGAAGTTTAATGCTAAAGAATGCCAAGAGACTACATAATAATTTTTAAAAAAACAAAACTTTAAAAAAAAATTGAAAAAACTAGAACACTTGATGTCATACGTGTTGATTTCAGGGAGCTTTTCTCCCCCCCTCAGAGTGTCTTAGAGATCAACTTTATCATTGAACTATAAGCACAAGTGATTCCAGTGCCTCAAAATTAACCCATTTGCACTAACAAACATACATAAGTATATATTCTGCAAGAAATACCGAAAACCTTATCTCCTTCACAAGAATGAGGTAACTGAGAATCTCGACAGGTAAAGGACTGTTGCTGAGGATGGGGCCACTAATGGAAGTTGATGCATTGCCAACGTTGGCTACTTGACCCTTAAACCTCCCTCTATCACTTACTACACTCTCTCCAGCCTGAGCCTGACAGGCACAGATCACAACCCATTTTGCAGTTTTGTGAATCAATACCAATAATGCACCAAGCATGGAAGCCTGCACACTAAGTGGAGAATTCAGCCTTATATAATTTTCATTGCTAAACACAAACACATGAAACAACTTTCAGTGGATAATTAACCTCAGGAACCTCTTTCTAACTTTGGTGAAAATGAAAAGAAGGAAATAAAAACACCTGTGATGTCAAAGCAAACACATTTTATGAATTCTCCAAATGCACAATAACTTTCCGTCGTGCACATGAATTGTAATGTTAGTGACATTAAGCAACAAATCAAGTCTTACCTATAATTTCTTTTACTCAAACCTACTAGAAATGAAGCAAAATAATTCCACATGCTAGGCAATTTCTGAGTAGTTTAACTTATCATAACGAAATAATACATAGAGTACATGAAATGCAAGAAGCCTGCTAATACAATGAAAAGAACTGAAAAGACATCCTAGGGTTAGAATGTATATTTTATTAGGTATGTATGACATGTTCACAAACTGGCTGCAAATGAGCACAAGGGTGTGTAACTGAGGTCAAAACATACTTCAGTAAATAGCATTCAGGCAAGTGGCCAGCAGTGGTTGAGGCACGTTCCAGATGTTAGTAGCACTGGGCGTGGATGCTAAGCAACTAGCTATTTTCAGCCACAGAGCGCAGAAAGGAAATGAAAGGAGCAGAGTTCAGTGTGCAAAGATTTCAGGGCAGCAGACAGGGTAATCAAACACCGCCGACCAATGGCAATCACGGCGTCCCGACACAATTGTGGCTCGCCTGCAGCTAGCTAAGTCTTATCACAACACACTCACAGTGAAAGTGGTGTGAGATGAATGAGTGGGAAAAGAGGACAGTGAGGAAGGGAAAGAGATGGATGGGAGAAGTGAGAGGGAAAAGAAAGGCTACTGGAAAAAGGAGCAGTTGGTACAATTGAAATCAGGAGACTGGTGTGTGTTTGTGCTGGGATTCCTTCACATTACTGGTCTCCATCTGTTTCAAGGTTTGTTTTGTGTGTTTGACATTAGATTAGGCTATAGGCTGTGATGCTGTCCAAATATCGGTGATATCCTCCTATGAAATGTAGGATTTAATCTAAAGCACATTAAATTCAAGCACATTTCAAGCACAAACACTTTTCCAAAGTTCTAAAGTGGACAATTTAACTGAGGTGGAAAATAAGCACAGAGTTACTGTTAGCACGCTGAAAAGTTTGCTCGCTGTCATCCGAATAACCTCTGCAAAATGATACCTGTTTCATATAAACACAGCCTCACACTGTCATGTGTCACTGTGTGGCAGCCAGGCTTGTGGACCCAAAATGCAGAACACAGATACAGGGCTGGAATCACTGGAGCTTGATTGCTAAACTTCCAAGAATACATTGAACTTGCAGAACTGGCAGGCACCAGAGCACATTAACGAGAACAACTGAACAGAACGCCCACACAGCATTGAGGCAGATCGCGATGAGGAACAGAGGGAAATACAGATAATAAATAGACACAGGGAATAAGGGTAGAGGGGAAACACCTGGGGAACACGGCTGGACATATTCTAATTGACGAGACAGGGGAAGGAAAACTAAACATGATGCACACAGGACAAGTGACTATCAGAATAAAACAGGAAGTATGAGAAACACACACTGAGATGCTGACACACAACTTGACGTGGAAAGACAATAGCACACACGGCAGATAGGCATAACAAAGCTGAAAGACCGAGAGAGCCAGAGAGCTAGAGACAAGAGAGAGCGCTAGAGAGTGAGGGACAAGAGTGGGAGAGAGAGGGACACAGAGAAACCAGAAAGACACAGAGAGACAGACAGAGAGAGCAAGAGACAGACAGAGACATCTGGGGAAACAAAGGTAAATAAACATGGAGACAAGACTGACTTTCACAGGAGACGCTGAGGACAAGACACAGAGACGAAACAAAGACATGAAAGGACCCTAATATCTAACAAGACACCATGAACTAGAAATACAGATAAACTCAGAGACACTAGAAAGAACTAAAGTCAAGACTAAATCCTACAAAGCTTGAACTTGAATGATCTTCTTAATGCAATGGTATGAAACCACAACAAAACTCAAAACGCTGGGTCATTAATCCGGGACCATGACACACTGAACGTCCACTTTCCATTCAAATGCCGCCTACAAGTGAAATTCACCTTGACACTTCACCATCAAGTCAATGAGCATTACTTTGATAGCTTTACAAGTCCCTCAGTCGTGACTCCAAGACTACTTCAAGCTAGAAACAGATGCAAGCAACTCTGGCTGCATCTCAAAAAAATGACGCTATTTCCTTTAATGAAGACAGCAAATCTGTCAGAAAGCTTCCTTCCTTCACTGCTCTCCAGTCACACATGGAAAATTACCAAACTGTTGATAGATGGTTAACAGGTGCAGGCTAATTATGCTAATCATGGCAACAGCCAAATAAACTGATTACCATGTTCATTTAAATGACAGCAATGTTCCTTTGGTGGCTAATTAAAATAGGTTGGGAGAAAGGAAACGAGGCGGCTGGGTTCGAATGGAGGGAGGTGTTTAAATAAAAGCGTTCTCTGGGGTCTACTGTAATAAGCTGTATTTCATTGGTTTAATGATGTCATAATGAATTTCTAATGATGGGGGATGGGTTAGAGCGCAAAGAATCAAAGTGTGGCGATATGTGCATGAAACCATACAAAGGCTTCACAAAACAAGCGAGCATAAGCCAAAGTTGGATGTGGCCTAAGGTATTTTGGGATAAAATTAGTTTGATTATGAAAAAAATAAAAGTCAGTAGAAAACATCGAGTTGGTTATTTGCTTCATCTGTTTCAATACTAGCCCCGCTGGAAAGCATTGCAGGGATGTTTTGGAGGCACAATTACTTTGTAATAGCATTGGGCTCTTTTGGCCTTGACTCTCTCTCCCTGTGACCTGCGGAAAGCCATCATTAGAGGAAGAGATGGTGACCAGAGGCCAAGGGAGATGAACTCTGGGTCCCCTGGCAGCAAATGTGGAGGTATGAAAGGTGGATGGGGGCTGATTAATGTTTATAGAAGCTCTGCCACCCCCAAGAAAAAAAAAAGAAAAAAACCCTCTCCCCAAACCCATTTGGTTTAATTCCACTCTTAAATTATAGCTTTCACTGTAGTTCCAACTAACCATTAGGGCTGTGTCTTAGCAGAATGCCCTGTTTGTTACTCTGATCCCAAGCATTTTCAGCAAAAACTAATACAGAAAGAAGGGAAGAGTGAGATTTAATCACTGTATCCTATTCACATATTTAGGACCTAATTCATAATGTCCCACTGTTCTGTATCAGACATTTTTTTGTGTCAAGGTAACAAAAGAGGATAGCTCACATAAACTGCATGAATAAAACGTCCCCCTTTATCTTCCGTTTATGAGGCATGCTCACTATTTAAATGTATGTCACATTAGTGGGGATCTGCTCAATTCAATATATTATAATGTGATGTTTGGCCCTTAATGGAAAATCAATGGTGAGACAAGCCTGCCACCGCTGAGACCATACAAAAGCAATTTCTAAATTGACATATGGAGGGCCTTTGTGATTGATTCTGACTGCCGTCGGATTTTAATACTATTCTCTGAAAGCTCATTGACTCTCAGACATCGTCTTGTGGTTTATCTACAAACTGCCAAATGAGTCCTTGTCTCCTCTAACTTTCCTTTCATTCCTTGTTTCCTCTTCTTTCATTGGGCCTATATTTTTCAGCCCACGGTTGGATGAGCGAGCGTGTTTAAGATCTAGAATTTAATAGATTAATGAGTAGATTACATTCCTCATTGTCATCATTCAAAGATGATGTAATACAGTTTATTCATACATCACCTCTACAGAATATTCTCTAGGCTTTAGTATACATACAGCATTTTCAATCAGCTGAAAGGCTACAGTATTAACATCACATAAACACGTACCACATAAGTCTTGGCACAATGGCATGAGCTGCCACCATCAAATTTATGAACATCATGCATTACATGCAGCCTGTTTTAACAGCCAAAAAGAAGCTAAGACTCACTCTGTAGCCACACACAGTGCAGTCAAAGCTATTACATCTTCAGAAGCTGAAGCCAACACGATATGTTGACCGTGGCATACTTGATTCCTTGATCACTCAGGTGTTTTTATACAACAGACACACTAAAGAAAACCGTGGTTGGAGACTATGGTGCAATCAAAATTACTGCAACTGAATGCAATTAATTGCAATATTCTTGCTTTTGAAATAGTTGCTTTTCAGACAGGGATATATCTGCAACCACTGCTGTCCTCAAAGCTACTTTGGTGTCTCAAAACGGCAATAAAGCTAAACTGCAATAAGAAGGTCTGCTATTATTTTGCAACTGGATAACAATTACATGCAATTGATTTGTGGCTGGCAATTTCTTGTAAATCAGTGAAAATGGCAAATTTGTCACCACCTGTTGCCGTTTACAAGCACAGACAGTCACATTTATCAGGAATTTACATCAACAACTTTCAGAGTTCAACCAGAACCTCACAGATATGAAACGTACAAATTCAGATAACCCTCCACAAACAGTGGTCCTGCACGGTCACAATCTGCAAAGTGACATAAGCGCCTAGCAACCTTACTTTTACGCAGATGCAACCAGCTGCCAGTTGAGTCAAGTCCCCTATTGCAAGAAGAAGTATGGCAGATACATTGTGCTCACTGGTGCAACGGAGAAGTGATCTGTTTTTATAAATTCAATGGCAATTATTTACAACCCTTTGGCAATTTGTCTAAGAGTGAATGCAGTCAGTCCAAGAAGGAATGTGACTGTTTGGCAACCTGTACAATCCGCTTGTGATCGAAAGGATCGGTTGCTAAATGCAAAATGATTAAACGCTCATCAGCCAACCACAATTTTTTTCTAGCCAAAGAGGTTGCCATCCTGTTTTTACTCTTTGACTAAGTTAACCACTGAGAGATGCATGAAAAAAAAATGTCACATTTAAAAGGAGTTCTGTATGTTGATATTTTTAATGACATATAAACCTGGAGTTTACCAGCTGATTTGATGATAAACTTTTTCAGGTCCAGATGAAAGAAAGTAACCAGATGTGTTTTTCCCTAGATATGTACAACAGCTGGGTGCATCCTAAGGCATTCCTAGTTCTGGTGGAAAATATAATCCCCTCCTGAGTTTTCTGGATCAACAAAGTGGTAGAAGTGCTAAGATCATCTTCAAAGAAATCCTGATTTGATGTTAAACCACCTCGAGTGTTTTTCTTTCCTGGATGTCTGGCTGTCAAGCCAGATATAAGGAGCCCAAGATAACATTTAGGAAAGTCCTCTGAGGGTCTTTGGTTAACCACTAAATACATTTTTTTTTAAATTCCACTTGAATAATCCATAAAATATTTCATTAAACTCTTCATCAGCTGATACTATGCACAAGTGAGTCAGAAATCTTCACTGTTGAGCCAACACACATATTCCACCTTACTGTAGACACAGATTGCAGAATGTTAGGAAAGAGTATTGCACTTAACTCTAGTCACTTAGTGACACGAGATGAGATTGCTGACCCTGCGGTGTTACACCAAATGCTCAGCTGAGCTCTCTGCTCCGCCATGACAGTTAATGTAACCGGCTGACCAATTTGACTTTGAACTACCTTTAAACTCATGCAAGCCTTATGGGCACGATGCGCTATAATGCACATGTCTTCTACACATGCTTTTCACATTGTATTGAGGGCAAAATGAGCATTCATACATTCCCAACGAGCAGTAGTAATAACAGAAAAAAACAACATTCAACATTTCAATGCTGAATAAAGTCCAGACTCATAAAACTCCAGCCTGTAGAACAAGATCTAATCAGAAAAATGCTACATCTTGAATGTGTTGTAGCCTGATTGATATTATCAGGAACACAAGCAACATCATGTCTCTAAGCAGCCAGCACAGTTAAAGTGGGCAGCACTGTTTTTGTCCTGTGCAGTGTCAGTTCAAACACAGGACATTTTGGAGACTAAACAGCCGAACATGCATCCATGTTTCTAATGTTTAACTCACCTTGCCAAAGTCTCTGACATCAAAGAGGTCAAAAGGGTCAAAGAGTTCACTGTTACGGAGGCCAAACTTGTCGTGACACACCTTCAGAAATGTCCGGATGTTCTTCAAACACAGGAACTAAAACCAGAGGAGAAAAAAAAGGAAATAAATAATATAATTTAATAATAAATTCATGAAACAAAAAAAAGCAAAAAACATCTTGGACTCATTTAGGTGTTTATCAGCATGACTAAACAAGGAGTATGTTTTCCTTGGAAACATGTTCCACTTGTCAGTTTAATATTATAATTCTGTGCCACAATATTCTTGGAAATAGATAATTTCCTGGTTAATGATGGCCAGGCTGCCCCAATTTATCCCTTCCCAATTTGTTTGTGTTGGTTTTCAGCACCAAACGTGAAATCGATGATTGCTTCTCCTGGGTTTGATAGGCTGCTTCTCAGACTGAGATAAGGAGTGCAAAGAGAGGAGACAAGGTGTCCTTGGACAAGCCCACCAGCAAAGACCTGCCCTGAGGTACACTCAACCTGATGGCTTCAGACATTTACCTCATACTGAAAGGTCACAAGAGTGTCCAACAACAATCACAGAAATGCCTTTTAAAAAGTCATGTACAACTTACAAATTACACATAAATGTGAATATTCCAATGTTCCAATGTTCCAGTATACAGGTAGAGATAAAGAGACACAGACTTAAGAGTTCATGCAGTTAATGATGTTGTCTCTGAATTGCTAGCAAACAGCATTCAGCTTCTTAAGCTGTTCTTTTTTTTATATATAAAAAAGGAGAGTATAAAAATTTTTTAATTGATCCAGTTAAACACTAATTTTTTTTAAAATTGCAGAACTGCACACTTTGTGGTTTTTGGTGCTTTTTCATTATAATAATATTCTAATGCCATTAATGCTACTAACAGAAGACAGTGCTTCATTTCTGGTAAGTGAAATTCCAGTATTTTGTCTGTGACCTATGGGCAATGGACCATACAGTTGATTCATACACTTTTGCAAACCAAGTTTGTTTGAGTTAACCTATAACCTACTACTCCACCTGTTATATAAAGTGTATATGCATAAAACATCTATAAACTACACTTTTTAGGCAAGGTCCACAGATGCTATAGTTTAGCCTGACTGCTAAACTACCCTAGCCAGTTTGCCAGTCTAAATTAATGCATGACAGTCAGGTACCTTCTGTTTTAACACTGGCAGTAAAAAAAAAAAAAATAACACTGAGAAACTGAGAACACAGTCTCAAGATCACAAGTTAGTGATCTTGAGACTGAAGGCCCATTTGGGGGCAATGGTTGGAAACCTACAGCAGGCAAAGGATGCTCATAATAAACTGCATAATACCGTCCTGCCACGAATATTGATGGTCTCAGTCCCCAAAATACACCATCCCACAGATAAACCTTGAGGGCTGAGGCGCAGACCAATAACCGCAGTATTGAAATATTAATAAGCATAACTGCCTCCCATCTACCATCTTCCTGTGTGAAGAACAAATTACCCAGCATGCAAATCCAGATGCTGCTTAGATATGCCCTTTCAATTTTCTGCATGCAAGCGATATAAACTGATGGCCATGGAAGCAGAAAGAACACACAAAAGGAGACGTGAGTGAGCGAAACAGAAAAACTTGATTGCTTTGATTCTAGTAAAAGCGTTGACAGCGTACTCCATCTTTGTAATCGCTGTTGGATAAAACTAGTGAATTAACCAGCAGCTTTGCAAGTCACACTTGATGTAGAGTTAATGTTAGAATCCTTTCAAAGGCAGCATCAATAAGCTCCAGGCACTGAGAGGTGTGCATTGTGCCTGCAGCTTGATGAGCGTGTCCTGGTGCTACGCATGGTCAAGGAATGCATCACCTTCTTCAGCCTTGGTTTTCACCCTGAACGGTTGCTTTATTTCTTCTTTTTTTGTGGAGCATATCGTATTTTTTGCTGTTATCTCTTTGCTAATCTTTCATCTGTCAAGTATTTGTGGCATTTAATGATATTTCAGCCAGCCTCTCCTGGTCAACAGTGAGAGCCCTGCTGACTCATTCTCATTCATATGTGCACATCTGCTTAGTCCTGGTGTCATGGGTGTGCCCCCATAAGAGAGCCACACCGGCCAGTGAAAAGAAATGCAATTGGCTAGCAAGCCACAGTGACATTTGCAGTTCAGCAGCCAAGGTTATCCTGTCTACAGATCCACACGTGCTGTGAATGGGGTGGAGAAAAAAAAGCGTATTTTCCCAAATCAGATATGAAAAAGCAACATTTGCTGGAGTGGTTTATAGATGAGAGAAAGAGAGAGAATCTACAGATATGGATCAGCAGGCAGGAGATGTCTCTGACATTCAAATGTATATTTGGCGAAAAGAAAACCACGGTAGGAATAAGCACAGTTGCTATGATCTAAGTTAAAAATAATGATAAATAAATAAAATACATATACTTTTTTCTCCTGGAGTGGGACGAGTGGGTGCACTTGAAAAGGAAACAGGGTATGGTCATCCCCTTAAGCTGATGTAGCCCTCAGCACAATCTATATAGTATTACCTCAGTGTCTGGAACAAATTCAAGGCGAATCACAGAAAATCCTTAATTTTTTTTTCTAGAGGGTTGCAAATGCATCTCACATTGAGACAGTGATAATGACGAAACACATGAATTTTAACTCAAATTCACCAAATATGTATATTTTATTAATTTAAGCAGAATTAAAAGTTACATGAACTCAAAGCAGTCTTTAATTCATCATTTTTAACATTGCCTGCACAATCCAGTGGTACTGGTTGTTGAATAATAATAACAATATTAACATCAGCATTCACACTGGTTGAATATAAGTGTCATGTTAGCCATGCAGTTCTGTCTGCCACCAGATGAAAGAGTTGAGGACAGTGTTTTTGTTAGCCATTGATAGCCTTTCCGATGTGGTTGAAACATTGAATGGCGCAACACTCGGAGAAACTGTGAAAACTCTTCTCAGCAAACAAAAGACTCTGTGTTAAAGGAGGCAAAGAATGTGAGTTAGACAGAAAACAAAAGTGAAATAAGAGTGAAACCTTGGACACAACATTATGTTGGCATTATCCCCAACAGACTAGTATGTAAGAAAATATAATAATAACAATAATACAAGCAGTTGCTTTAGAAAGTGAAAGTGTCTTGTGTGTGGGAAGCCTGGAGGAAAGCAGTCATTTTAACTGTCTCGAACCAGGGATGTTTTGTGTCTCAGGCAACTGCATTAACCACTACAACGTGGAGCCACTACCAAACAATGTTACCTTTATGCTCCAGGGCCTCTATGATAAGCATCTGTCCCTATTTTCCAGCATAGACTCATTAAAGAATAACACATATTCACTGATTATGAAGTCTACTTCCAAAACTTCATAAACAAAAAGAAGATAACTCCCACGTGTGGCTGTATGACTAAAACAATGGCTGTTATGGTGCTTGTTATGGTGCTTGTTCTGCTGCGTGCACCTGATGTCTAAGAATCCTTCAAGCCTACGAAACAATCTTTTTACACGGAGAAAAAAAAAAAAGACGGAAATAGAGACATGGTATTTTGCATAAATACCTCCCCCACATACCAGGAAAAATGGCAACAGTGAACAAACAAACGAGCTTGTGTGTATTTTTGTTGAGCACACAACTGTGTTTATTGTTTGCTTTGAGTGTTTGCCACCTGAAGGCAATGTGGTGTCAACCCAGTACTCCTCCTACTTTATTTTAGTTTGAAAATCGTGCTTCTAAAGGTGTTCAATCTAAAAGCAAGTTCAGTCATAATCAGATTCAGGCATCAGTGCAAATATATCAACTAAATCACATGTTTAGAAGATGGAAAGTGAAAGTCTAGGAGCAAGAGAAAGTAAAAAGAAAAACAGATATGGCAAAGTTAAATAAGATTTTTAAAAAAGAGAGGCCGAGAGATGGGATGAGGCTTTTTACAAGGTGGTTTGTGTGCACCACTGGAGCAGTGTTCTGATTTTGACTTCTCAGTCAAACAGCAAACAGCTCTTTAAAGAGGCACACTTGTCAGGAAGGCAGGGAGGAGTGCCGAGATAGAAGGCAAGAGGAAGGAGAGGAGCAGGGAAAAAAAGGAAAAAGTCAGGTAACAAAGACCCATCACATCCTTGACAAGCCCTTCCACCATATCACCACGCTACATCACACAGAGAATAATGCATTATTCCTGTGGGAGGGTGGTC
Organism: Tylochromis polylepis; assembly: GCA_015107715.1. NCBI lineage: Eukaryota > Metazoa > Chordata > Actinopteri > Cichliformes > Cichlidae > Tylochromis > Tylochromis polylepis. The sequence continues at coordinate 32,245 of VVHJ01011622.1, forward strand.
CTTATCTGCACACACCAACTACATGCTTATATCTAAGAAGATACAAATTAGAACTTCCTCCTGAAACCGCACGGCATCAAATTAGAGAAATAGGATGCAGAAAAGTGTGCAAATGAATATGGAAGGAGAGAGGAGGAGTAACAGGGAAATGTGACTTGTTTTTTGCTTTTTTCCCCCAAAACTGTAGCTCTTTGGTGTCTGGGAAAAGGGGGAATGAGGTGGGGCATACTGAGAGAGATCACAGCCCATGGGGAAGAAATAACAAAAAAAAGAGGAGGTTGTATGCAAGGCTGAGAATTTAGAGGAACTGCTTCCAAACTGATCTGATCAGAACCGGTTTCCTGAATCAATTAGCTCCTATCGCTTCACAAATTTGATGCAAATTTTAAAACAAAACATTAAAAAGAATTAAAGAAGATACTGAGTCTCCCTTGTGTCTCGCAACAGTTCCCATGAAGGAAAGGCAATGACAGTGAAACCAAAACAACAGTAAAAGGTGTGTTATATAAATCTAAATGTATTTTAACAAAACCATTATGATATGACAAAGAAGAGAACACAGTTTAAACATAGAAAAAAAGTGTATGAAGGAGTAAAGAAAAAAACTGTTTCTAATAAGCTTGGCAGTGTATCCAGCAAGGCACATCCAACAAGTCCGGGATGCGTTCAAAACATCACAATGCAGAAGGTTGTTCCAATAAACAATTTTGTGTGAGTCCAGACACGATAACAAGCACTAGGTATAGCTTGCAGATAAGGCTGCAAATGCAGTATTGTGCATTTGGCTCACCTTATTTCCCATGGTAGTGATTATATTTTCACTGTTGGACATTTTAGAACTGCTACCCCAGGGGAAACATAACTTTACCAATACATGCGCTTTCAGAAGAAGAGTAATAATTAGCACGTAAAGCAATTAAAGTCAAAGAAGGGGAGAAATAAATGAGGAGAGGACAGGGCTTTATAACCAGCAGACTGAGGTGAGTCAGATCAGATCATCAGATACTCAGACAGTCAGTCACAGAACTGCAGTCAATGAAAGAGACTGATGCCTGTCTGGGAGCTGTGAGCCCCATGTTGTGACTAGAGGCTGTGAATCATTCTGTACCTTCACAACAGCAGGAAGAGAGCCATCAGCACGTGAGAAAGACCAGCAAAAAGGAGCTCAGATGACTAAAGTATAAGGCTGACTATGCTGTCTACACACACACATTTGCACACCTACCAAGAGGCACGTGCATGCATCCAAATGCAAAGGTGATCATGGATCTCAAATACTTTGTTAATGATGCATGCAAGGGAGGCGAATGCTTTCTGGTCATGAGTGGTCTATGCTTTGTATTGATCAGCACTCAGTCTTTCCAAATATGCCTCATCCAAGTGCTCAACTCTACATAAAATCTCCATTATACCAGCTGTGTAATAACCCTATTAAGCCTAAATAACTAGCCAAAAAAGGAACAAGGTGAGGGAAAGCCTTTGAAAAAGAGCTTCAAAAATTCACCAGACATTTTTACCAGATTGCTAGTGCTGTGAAATGATAAATTAATATATACATGTTAAATATTTGACATATATTACTAGATTTAGTAGATAATAATAATAATAAATATTATTATTCTGGTCAGGATGCTCTAGGCCGCAGGTCGATGATCGATCATATCACCAGACCTGCGGCCATATGTTCTGGACACTCGGGTAAAGAGAGGGGCTGAGCTGTCAACTGATCACCACCTGGTGGTGAGTTGGATCAGGTGGCGGGGGAGGACGCCGGACAGACCTGGTGCACCCAAACGTACAGTGAAGGTGTGCTGGGAACGCCTAGCAGAGGCCCCAGTCCGCAAGATCTTCAACGCACACCTCCGGCAGAGCTTCAACAGCATTCCGAGGGAGTGTGGGGACATTGAGTCCGAATGGACCATGTTCAGCATCTCCATTGCCGAAGCTGCTGCACTGAGCTGTGGCCGCAAGGTGGTTGGTGCCTGTCGTGGTGGTAACCCCCAAATGGTGGACACCAGAGGTGAAGGGAGCCACCAAGCTAAAGAAGGAGTCCT
>VVHJ01011625.1:5711-22068 GCA_015107715.1 Tylochromis polylepis
CCCCCCCCCCCATGGAAGAAAAAGCAAACAAACAATAGTGCTGGTGTGTTTTTTGCGCCCCCGAACCGGGTTATGCAACATGTGATCCAGAGCGCGGCGCAGTCTCATACCTGCTCTCCTCTCCCCCCCCTCTTCATCCTCAGGTGTATTATAGTAGCAAATAAGATGGCTATGTCCTCCAGCGCCAGCTTGAGTAAAGTTGTCAAGCAGCAGTACATGGAGCTCCCTCAGGGGGACAAAGTCCAGGCCATGTACATCTGGATCGACGGAACCGGAGAGGGGCTCCGATGCAAAACCAGGACGCTTGATTCTGAGCCCAAAAGCATCGAAGGTAAACAGCATCTTCCTGACGCGGTCGCAGAAAGCAAGAGATGTTCCGCTACTCTTAAGTTATGCAGGCTACACACTGCTCTCCTCCTCTTGTAGATCTTCCTGAGTGGAACTTCGACGGCTCCAGTACTTACCAGTCCGAAGGCTCCAACAGCGACATGTATCTGATCCCCGCGGCCATGTTCCGCGATCCATTCCGCAAAGACCCCAACAAGCTGGTGCTGTGTGAAGTTCTTAAGTATAACCGCAAACCTGCAGGTAAACGGAGCTCCTGTTTCTCAATTTTTTTAAAAATTTTTTTTTTTTTTTTGGGTGATGGAGTCATGTGCGTGTAAGAGTGCATCATAAATGGGACTACGTTAACGAGATGATGGCTATAAAATTATTTGAAAATATGATGGCTAAATATAAAAACTGATCAGATCTGATAAACTAACGCTAGACGGCCACAAATGAACCGGTGATTTGATTGGTCTAAAGGTGTAAAAGTGGGCGGAGCATACCTTTAAAGGAGAACTGTGAGGAAGAGGGGAAAAGAGCCCAGCAAACTGTTTGTCAGCGTCGCTAAGCAACTGATAAAGTTGTGACATGGCATAAAATTAGATACCCTTTGACCTAATGGTTCTTGGTGTGATGCGCAGTTAGTAGTTATGATCAATTTAATGATTATTGCAGTCATTATCGAAATATGCCACCCACTAATTACGTCTCATGAGCAAAAATTTGAGGTGTGTACATACCAAAAGTACAATATCGGTGATTATGGCAAATGAATGGGAATAAATGTGGGGCTAAAACATAACTGAAGAATTCTTTTGTAGTTTTACACTTATTTTATTTGAGATGAGAGAACCTCACAATTATAGCTCAAAGACCCTAAAAATATTCACCGTTGGTGGCCAAAGTGCTTTAGAGCAATGTATATAATTTGCCATGTTGATCTCTGCAGAAACCAACCTTCGGCTCACGTGTAAGAAAGTGATGGATATGGTGGCGGACCAGCATCCTTGGTTTGGAATGGAGCAGGAGTACACCATCCTTGGAACGGACGGGCACCCATTTGGCTGGCCGTCTAATGGTTTCCCTGGACCACAGGGTGAGAAACTTTTTTTTTTCTTTCTTTCTTTTTCTCCCCGAATGGCTTAACCTGCACGGATACGCGGATCCTTGCCTGGATGATGTAACACTTTCAATATTTGCAGGGCCGTACTACTGTGGTGTTGGAGCTGACAAAGCCTATGGCAGGGACATAGTCGAGGCCCATTACAGAGCTTGTTTGTACGCTGGAGTCCAGATTTGTGGCACAAATGCTGAAGTAATGCCTGCTCAGGTAATTAAAGAAGCCAAACATGAATTTGGATTTGAAACCTTTTTTTTTTTCTTCTGGCTTTAAGAGCATCACTTGTAATGCTGAGCTATCTCTCTGTGTACAGTGGGAGTTCCAGGTCGGACCTTGCGAAGGCATTGACATGGGCGATCATTTGTGGGCAGCGCGCTTCATCCTGCACCGTATCTGTGAGGATTTTGGTGTCGTCGCCTCATTTGATCCCAAGCCAATCCCTGGAAACTGGAACGGTGCTGGCTGCCATACAAACTTCAGCACGAAAGAGATGAGGGAAGACGGTGGATTAAAGTAAGTGGCAATGCTTTATGGAGTTGTTTAAGTTCATGTCTATTTTTATTTATTTCTTTAATTAAAAAGTTAGTTTTGCATTTCTGATGAGACTCTTGTCATTCCTGCTTTCAGAGCTATTGAGGATTCCATTGAGAAGCTTGCAAAGAGGCACAGCTACCACATTCGTGCCTATGACCCCAAAGGGGGGCTCGACAATGCCCGCCGTCTCACTGGCCGCCACGAAACATCAAACATCAACGAATTCTCTGCAGGTGTGGCCAACCGTGGTGCCAGCATTCGCATTCCTCGTAGTGTTGGTCAGGAGAAGAAAGGCTACTTCGAAGACCGTCGCCCATCAGCCAACTGTGACCCGTATGGTGTGACCGAGGCCCTGATCCGCACCTGTCTGCTGAGCGAGGAAGGAGACGAACCCGTGGATTACTAAATCCACAACTCATGGACTGACTCCCACTGTCCTCCCTAATTTCTTAAACTAGTACTGTTTTGTTTTTGTTTTTTCCCTCTGAGATGATTTTAACCCATGTTTTTAATGGCTTAAAGTTGACTGGTCAACTGAAAACATGACAAGGTGTGACATCCTTGGTAGTTGTGAGCTGGTCATGGCAGGGTATGCCTTTCCCTTCATCTTTAGCAGGGATCGGCTTTTGTAACACTGTTTTGTAACCCATGTCATATCATTCCCTTTTTTGTCAGTGACTAAAATGAACTAAAGCACATGGACACTGCAGAGTAGTGCTGCTAAGACTGGACAGCATTTGTAATTGAATAAATCTGACTAGTTTGTGTACTGTTAATATGTTGAACTGCCTTTCAACTATCCAGTCTTCAATGTTACTAATTCTGTCGTTTTATCAAGTGTCTACTTTTAAATGGCAACATTTGTCTTCAGAGTCTTGACACACTGGGTCATCTTTGTAAGGTATACTTTGTAGATGTCTGTACCCAGATGTAAGTTGTGCAAATGTGGTGGATCTGTCCATAATGCCATTTGTAGATTTCCTCAAGGAGTTTTATCCTTTTGTTAACTGCAATATTGTAATGCACCTGATTTGGTAAAACATTACATTTACTGAACATGGTGATTTTTATTGAAACATTTAAAACTTTTATTTTTATCACAACACGGCTGTGTGACTCTTTGACTTCCCACACTTCCAACCGACTTGCTTTCTTGTAGAGGCTCAGCCAGGTAGCGGTGTACTATAGTTGGTTAACCTCATCTGTTATTGTCTACCTTCGACTTTAAGGGGGGGAAACTAACATTTTAGGACTTCTGGTTTAACGGGTACATATCTAGACCAAGGTGTAATGATCCAAATAATCTGGGTGCCAGTCGTTGTTCACAGCCCAACTATTAACCCAGAAAAATGTATAAAAAGCTATGAGCTGGCCAAGTCATGTGAGACTGAGGGACTTTCTCTCTCTGCAGGGCCAAATCCCAAAGTATTTGGAGTATAAATGGAAACCGGAGGACTCTAGTGCCAAAAAATGTATTGCCTTTTGCCTGCAGGTTCTACATGCACATGCAGACATTGTTTATACAGCTTAAGCTTGCATTGCAGACCTAACGGCAGTTTCTATCTTCTCATCTAACTTGTAAGGATAGTGTGCTTGCCAAAATATTGAACAGTCAAAGTTTTCAAGCTGTGGAAACCATCAAGTTTTCATTGATAAACTTAGTTTAGACTGGAGAATTCATAGTGTGAAAATCATGATTGATTCAAAGGTTTCTAGTTGGCTGCAGGAGGAGCTCTGGCTGCTCTTCTCACACTTGTGCAAGCTGTTCAAACAGCTGGCGCTGCCGTGTTGTTACTGCGAGCGTTAAAAGCAAATGCACCTAGAGGTAACTCTAGTAAAGGCTCTTTGGGTGTGCTTTCTTTTGCCAAATGTTCTGATGTTTCAGTCTGGCTGATGTCTTGGCAGGAGCTCAACAGCAGCTTTGTTTGGGCTCGTTTTTAGGATGGAGTGGGAAGTAACTGAAAACTGGTGCACTCACGAGACAGTTATTAAACTCCTTCAGTGAAACAGCCAGAGGCCAGTCTTCCCAGAAGTGCTGTGTGTCATTTTACAGTCACACAGTACCGCAGATTGTTGTGGCTTAGATGTACTTTGTCTGCACACTGTTGGTAACTTAAGAAACAAACTAGAAAAACAACTCTTTACTTTGTTCAGTTTAGAGGTTGGCTGGTATTTCGGGTAAATTTCCACCAGAAGCACATTTCTACGTTCTGTCAGTTGACACAAAGTAGTAAATTCAGCATATTTCTGGTGTGTACATATATTGTTTACCCTTAAGCTTTGCAGTCTGTAGAGAACACATGTAAATTCAGCTGTGTTCAAATCCAACCTGATGTCGGGAAAGAGTTGGGAATCCGCACTATACAGGGAAAATAACAGGATGGAAAATAAATCCTTTTTTAAAATGTGAGTATAATGAGACAAAAGAATTACCCAATTTCCTAAAAAAAGCACACAGCATGCTCATTTCACGGGACAAAACATTAACTTCTGCTGTCCTCTCCTTTCTTGGGGGAAGGGCTTTGAGACCTTTCCCCTACATCCCAGCTGCCCTCACAACACAATGCTAGTCAGATCCCTGATTGGCTTTGCATGGCGCAGGTTAGCCAATCATAATGCTGAAGGCAGGTTTACTCGTATTTCAGAAGATGGTGAATGGCTTGAAGCCAAGACATGTACTTTGTTTTTGTCTTTTCTGGCCAAACATGAAACCTCTCCACCCTTTTAAACTTTGTTTTGTAGAAGACTTTTCTGAGTTCACTGAGTTCGTGACAGAAAACCAGTAAGGAAAACGTGCAGGATGTAAAGTTTGAAGGGAAAAACAAGTATAAACTGTGCTTTAAAACTTTAAAAGAGAAAACCTTCTTACTAATCGGGCATTGAACTGTATCTTTTATTGTGAATTTATTTAGAGGCTTTTGTGCAAATCCCTAATACAGTTATAAATTTATTCTTGCCATTTAAGCAAAAGAAGAACCAAAACACCGAAATGAAGAGCATTCAGTTTACAGTTTTAATAGACAAGCAAAAGAAGGCAGATATGAACAAACATCCAGACAAACACAGAAAGAAGGATGCAGAAATGAAAAACAATGCATATCAATATAAAAAAAACAACAAGCAAGACACTAAATAAAAATATGACAAAGGTTTGCTATATAAAAGCTTGCCTATAAAAAATGTGGTCTGAGAATTAAAAGGAAATCACTGATTCTGCAAACCTTATCTCCTCAGGCAGCTTGGTCCAAAGCTGAGGGACTTGTTGACAAAAGCAAACAAACATCCCCTGACACACTGCAACAGTCCAGTTCTCCCAGTAAAACTTCCTTCTTTCCCAGAACCACACAGTGACACCATGTTCTCCTCCCCATCCTACCCAGACTTATGTCCCATATAATCAAAGCACGTCATTTAGCACCAGTCCCTTCCTTAGCTGTGTTTCCATTTGCATATGTGACAAATGAGAAAACTTGATCAATACGCTGTGTTCAGTTCCTTTCCTCTTACTCGACATGTGAGTGTTGCCATGTCGTAAGAGGATGTGGGGAGTTCAGTACACCACTACAATCTGTGAAAGCCAACTGATGGCATTCAGTCACCATCTAAATGAGTAAATCCCTTCTATTTCCTGGCTTTGAAGCTCAATTAGGGCTGCTTCCATTTGCATGCAGAATCCAAACCTCCTTCTGCCTGGGAAGCTCAAACGATGGGGAGACACTGGACAAAGGATGGAGAGGGATGCTGCCCTGTTGCTATGGCAACCACCGGAATGTACAGGCTGGATCGTGGCAGTTCTTGTGTGGAGTGCCAGAAAAGAAAAGAAAAGAAAACCACACATCCATGTTATGTAAGTGTGTGTGTGTGGGGGGGGGGGGGACATCAAATGGGGTCTCATAAATGGAGCTGCGCAATAGCCCCCTGGCCAAACACAGCTTTATGATGCTGGTCAGCTAGCAAGCCCTCACAGTATGGCATCAATCAGTGCAAATAACCCTTATTCCATATTCAAAGTGACAGATTTCTGAGATCTACTGTAACAACGCACGTGGCTCTGCAGGAAAATCGGTCATTGTTCGGGGTTACTGCTCTGTTGTCAGTGCATGCACAGTACTCATTTCTGCTGTGGTGTTGTGTAACAAATCGCACTGGTTCAAACCAGTGCTGACTCTTCTTGTAGTCAGTGCGAAATGGATGGAGAGCTCCCTGCATCATAAAGTCATGGCTCTAGAAGGACGAGACAGTGATGGAATTTGCAAAACAGCTTTGAAAGCAATCAATGCAGCTTTTTGTTTTATGCAAAATGCATCTTAAGAAAGCTGCAAGAGAGGAGATGTCAGTAGAGGACACATGTGTCTCCTGGCTCATTTCTTGGCAGGAAGCATGAATAATCCTATTTTAGGGAAAAACATACAGAACAAGAAATATTCATTTGAGTGTGAGAAATCATCAGTATTTATATCTTTGCGGGGAATAACCCCATCTTTTCTTTCTCTTTCTCCCACACATACACCAAATATTCACTCTCACATGCATTCACAAGCTATACATGTGTGATTACAAGCGCCATCAGAAATAAACATGCAAACTCATGCATGAGCAGAGATAACATGCAGCTGCATATTTACTCCAGCTGCACTTATATTCATATAATTTGGTATGTTCCCACAGACGGGCTCTGTGCACTGGCTACGAGGATCCTGATTGGCTGAGCACTCTGGTGTGATTGGGCTTATGTTAGATCCCCAACAGCCACTCAAACTTACCTGTGCTGTGATTGGTTATGCCATTACATATGACACAGTGACACAGTTTTGGCTGTGCTCTGCTGCAGGAAACACAGTATGCTTTTGTCTCTCGTAGATGGTAAAAACATGGAACAGATGGAAGCATGATAAGAGAGGAAGGGGGAGGTCTGTTTGCAGTCTTTTTGTAGGTAAAAGTGTCAAAGGCAAACATATAAATGTCCACATTTAAAGTAATGAGAAAAAAATACAGTGCCTGCACGTCCATCAGTTTATTGCTACTCATGCTTATTAGTCTACTTGTAAGATTTAGTTGGACTTGAGTATTTCTGCTCAGTCATCCAGCATCTGTTGAACTTTTCTTCTTTGCTGCTGCTAAAAATTACTGTCCATCCATTCACATGTCAGGAACGTGTTGAATTCATAATTAAACAAATTAAATTTTCCCTTCTCAGACTGTTCCTGTCACAAGCAGTTCTGTACAGTTTCACCAGAGTTCAAATTGTTCACACTTCCATGGCTTGAAAAACTGGTTGAGGAATGGCCAAATGCCAGTACTCTTCCACCTCAAAATTCACAAGGGTTGCTCCCCTCCCCCAAAGACTCCCTGCTGATTTATCAACGGGGGGGTTGTCCCTTCTTTAACATATAAAACAAAGGATGGCCAGCGGACCCTTGCAAGTCCTCTTTCTGGGTAATTTTCCATGTAGTAATAAGGCACACAAGGAGAAAAAAAAAACTTCAATGTGCTACTGAAATTAGGGGACAGGGACAAGTTTTTGTAAAATGAGAATGCTCAAAACAATAAAGCATGCAAAATACAGAAAATACACCTATACCACAACTTGCACTGCATACATACAAGATTCAAAGACATTTGAAGGGATACCTTTTATGAATTTCGCAAACTAACAAATGACACTCATCCCATCCGAGATCTAACCCTCACGTTTCCTTTTTTTAAAAAAATAATGTAAAATAACATCTTAAGTTGACTTGATAATTAATTTCAAAGAAAACTTTCAATGTGTACATTGCATTTTGTGGTTTCCAGGAGTGTAAAGAAGTAATCTTCAAGCTGACAGTCACGTGGTGGTCACTACCTCAGACCTGTTTGTTAAAACCCACAAAGAGAAAAGTGTCTCAGTCACATCAGCCAAACACAAGCTTAATGAAAAGCAACACTTCAAGATGGCTCAGCCAGAAACACCCTCCTTCACACCCTTTCTCCGTGTATGTCACAGTTGTAGCTATTGTGTGTATTAAAACCAAGCTGCATCAAACATAAAAGATTTCTCGATGTATTCAGCACTTTTTGCGTCATTTGAAACGTACCCGCTGTAGCTCAGGATCAACAACACATAAGAAGCAGGAAAACTGATAACATTACTTTTACTGACGAGCAAAAGTATTATTAATGTTAATGTAAAAAATAGTCTTTTAAAGCTGTATTCAGGATTGAACTCAGGAAAAAGAACAAAAAACTTAAAGAGTTTATCCTGCTTGTCACAGGATGAAAGGCAGCGTACATCCTTGACAGGTTGCCAGTCAGTCCATCACAGGGCTGATGCACGGAGACAGACAAACATTCACACTTGGTCACCAGTTAACCTATCGTGCATGTCACTGGACTGTGGGAGGAAGCTGCAGTAGCCTGAGAGAACATGCAAACTCCACTGACCACAGTGTGCTGAAAAAAAATATTCTCTAATTCCAGGATATGATTTGCTGTAGCTGCTGGAGTTAGGCCAGATTAAACCACAGAGACTCCTTTATGTGTGCTCCAAAGACAAAAGCATGTCGCCCAGTGATGACAGTACAATGCAAATACTGGCCGTTTAAAAAAATTCCTTGCTCAGGAAAGTTTCTCCCAAAGGAGTTTTTCCATAATGAGAGAGTAGCTCGAAAGAACATCACCAGATCAGAGGAGTGTGAACACTTTTGAGGTTTTGAACTCCCGGTTTTACTCCACCACAACACAAAGAAATTCTTTGTGTTCTCAGGAAGGAAAAAGAACACAAGCACAAATATAAATGAGCATAGCCCACAGTACCAGTTGTTCCACTTATTTTTGATGCAGCCCCCAGGTGACAGTACACAGCTAAAACATGAAAACGTGGGTCTGCAAAGCTTTGCTTAGCACCTACAGTCTACCAGTACACTACATGCTGAGCTTTTTAGCAGGTTGAGTGGAAAAGTTGCTTACACACAGGAAATGTGTAAGCAACATCTAGGGATTAGTAAGATCACCCTGACAGTCATGAGAGGCTTATTGTGGAAGGATAGATGAAAAAACAAAAAAACAAAAAAAACCACTGCTTCCAAAGGTTGCAGTTTTTATTCTTTTCTTAAAAATAGAATTACACTTTTAACCCATTTATGGTCATATAGTTAAATAAAACCATCTAATACGTTCAGAGGAAAATGTATGCATGACTCCTAACACATTACATAAATCTGTAATGTGTGAAGAATCCAAACAATGTACAGCTCTCTTGCAAGAGGTCAAAAGTCAAAAATGTTGAGAGCCTAGGTTCAGTGTTTAACATTAGTTAAAAGATGTTCCCACTGAAATGTGGTGGAACAGAAACACAAAGCAGCCTGAAATACAAAGTACAAAACTGTAAATAAGTAAACAACTTAAGTAAATTTGCATACTTACTTCGCCCTCTCTGGGCAAGATCAAATTACTAGTTGTAGAGTAACACTTGTATAGAGTCAGCAGGTTTGAGCTTTAATGTTTGGGTGAGACAGAGAGGCAGATGACATCACTTAACATGTGACGCTTCATGAAATTGTACGCGTTTAGATGTTTTCAGGTAGTAAGAGCAAACAATAAAACCATAAACATCTTGAGAAGACAGATTTCCATGATGGTAAGCAGCCCCGGACCTTTAGATGTTAAACTTAAACCAGCCTGTGTCCTGCGTTGACCTGTAACAGCCGAGCACACTCATAAAACTTCCTGAAAAGCATGTGAGACTCAAACATATGGAAAATCTCTAAATAAGCTTATCATAATAATCTACATGTCTTCTATGTGATGCTGGCATTTCCCATAGTGCTTACTTGTTTGCACTAAGATGGCTGATCCTGCCTGACAAACTCTATGTGCTCTTGTGCAAACAATAATCAGGTCGTGACTAATACAAAAATTATACACCCTCATAAGAGAGAGTGTTGCTTAAAGCCAAATCTTTTCTTATATAGGAAATAAGAAAAAAACTAGAAATACTTGGCTAAATTGGTTCTCTATAAAGCTACATAGCAACTAAGGGAGTACATTAAATTTCCGTTTCCATTTTTTACATTTAAGATTGTCTTGTTCAGATTTGGTTGTTCTGAAAGACACGCTTAAACCTTGATTATAAATATTCGGCGTTGGGAATATCTTGAGTGCATGGGCTGTAGTTAGATCCTGAGTTTTTAAAAACGTCTGGAGCACATCTGCACAGGAATAGTGCAAATGAAAAGCTGGAGAGCTCAAGAATGATTACCGCTTAAATGTAGGGGCTTGTTTCTATCAAATTAAACAAGACAGAAAGTATTAGAACACTTTAAAAGAACGACAAACTCAATCAATACAGCAGGAGCTTGGACACAGAGACAGGGTTGATACATAATCACTAGTATTGCTATCAGCTTAACAGATGGATAGCAGTACTAGGCGTAACTAAAGTACCTAGGAAAAAATCTGTGGTATTGTTTAGCACTACTTTACTTCTTTTTTTATTTTTTCAAAGCTGATTTGTTTCACACAAGTTCTTATTCATCAATACCAAAGCCTGAAGGGAATTTAGGTCACAGTTTCAGCGAAAATATACAAAATACACACAGCTTCAGTCTGACGCTCTGACGCAAATATTAAAATACAGGCCAAAAGCTACATAATTCAATAAAGTGGATATGCTGTGTAATTACTTACACATGGTTTTTCTCAGAGGAGTAAAATTGATGAGATGAACTGACTACAACAGCCGTTCGAGCATTCGTGCATTTAGCAAATTATATGTAAAAAGGTTGTTAGTATTCTCTGTAGTGCATTATGAACTTGAATACTGAAGATTTAAAAAGTGATCAAAAAGTTAACAACAAATATCACATATTTTTCTTTCCAAAAGTAAAAACATAGAATATAAACTTAAAACTCATAATTTGAGTTTACTTTACAGTAAATACTTTACAGCAAATACTTTGCAGAAACTAAAGTGCAGTGTGGGACTATAGGAGTCTGAGAAGAGATGTCCCCAGTGAATTAAAGCACGAGGAAATTCTATGGTTAAATAAAATATTTACTATATTTACTAATATTTACAGCACACTACCTGGAACTTTTCGGATCAGGGCAGTGACGTAAAATATGACTTAAACTTCTACAAAGTTTAAATATTTTTCTGATCATTTCCAAACAGCAAACTCCAGGTCTGAAACAAACAAAACATGGCAGTGCAATTCCTCAGGAGGTGTCTATAAAAGTTGGATGTACGTACTGTGGCACTGCTCATTGTGAAACCTCGAGTGCCACATGACTGTGACACTCATACAGCAGTAAATTATTAAAACCTGTCCTTTTTGACTCTTGTGGGAACCATGGTTTAGAAACTGAATGATATGTTGCATGCAGGAACTCATGAAACTAGCAATTAAGACCATAAACTAATCAGGAAAGTTATTACTGTGTTTACTGGAAGCTGAGGGTCCGTTTTCCTGTACGCTTTGACATAATCAGAGTTCTCTTTGAAACCAGAATGCAAGTTTAATGCCCTTCTCCACTCCCTTCACTTTTCAGACCACAGAGCTACATCCATCTTTTATATACAATCTAGCCTCAAAAACTGAGTCAATACCAACAGACCCAATGTTAAAAGTTTTTCAGAAGAAATAAATATTTTCTCAGATTCAAAGTTATTGGGATTCTTACGTATAACTCTAGTCCTGACCTTTGCCTTTTCATCCTCTCACCCTGCATCGCACACCCAGAACATGATAAAGGATATTAAGACCGGACAGAATTTTGCATAAAGCAAACAACCTGGTTAAAGTCCGTTGTTGGTTATAGTGAACAGGCACTTTCTCAGAGCAGGACCTGAAGGAAGAACACAGAGGTAAAACCCAGCTGCTTTAATTTACGTTTTTTGTGCATCTACATGCTCCTGAGCAGCTAAGTCACTTTCCCTATTGAACCCCCATCTTTGTTCATAAGTGTAACAAAGTGTATGCTTATTCTTCCAGGATTTCCGCTGATCTTTTTTCCACCTCCCTTTAAACATACATACACAATGCATGCACAACGCACATGCACACGCATGTGTCTGGCGTCATAAAGCCCGGGGTGTGTTTATTGAGTAAGCTCAGTGATGGTGCTCCAAACTGCAGAGATCAAACCACAGAGTCAGAGTGTTTCTTCATATCTAAGTAGTATGGTACAACATGTCTGACCTGAGACTTTGATTAGGCAAACAGTTGGATGGAAAACACGATATTGAATATTAAATTACTGTAATCTTGGTTTTGTTTGTCTTGGCTTTAAAAGGCAGATACGACAGTTTGTGTTATATAAGATGACGTGGTGAATGGGCAAGGCAGATGACTTTTAGATGACTGAGTATAATGTTAAAATGATTAAATGTTCTTCAGTTTTGAATTTCCTTTCATGGCTGATTGAAGATGAATTCACACGAAATCTGTGATTAAATGTAGCAACAAGTCAGTTTTAGTTATAACCATCTGACGCATGTTTTCCTCCAAATTCTTTGACATCTGTACAGCCGACAACACTTCTGTCACTATTAAGTCACTATTTAAAACTAGTTAAAAACAATGCTGACTAAAAGAAAAGACAAGCCCTATTGCATGTAACTTCCACGTAACACAACTTGTCTTAGGTTTTCATTCTTTCTTTGACTGTCATGGATCACAGCTGCTGAGTATTATTAATCAAACCAGTGCATCACACCTTGTGGGAACCGCCCTAGTTAGTCACGCTGGGTTGGATATTGACTCTGAGTCATCCTAACCAAAGAAACAAGACCAGCACAGGTCTAAACACTGGGTGATAAAATTACATGTGTAATAGCAGAGTTAGAGTCTTGTGTGCTCTTATTCATCTTTACTTTTATTTCATTTTTATTTTTTGTTTTTAATTCAGTTTAGTTTCATTTAGTTTCCAGTGGATTTTTTTGTTTCAGTTTTTTTTTAAAACCGCCCAAAATGCTGATTTTAACAAATTTATTTAAATATAAATTTTCTGTGTAATTTTGTTACATGAGTAAAGTCAAAAATTTTAAATTAAATGGACTTTGGTCAAATGAAACATTCAGTTTAAACCAACCACATTTTTACTTATTATTAATTATTTGAATAAATAAACTTTTGATTTGATATAGTTCAGCTGCATTTTACTAGAAATTATTGTTTCATGTTTATTCAGAGTGAAGACTCTTTTTTAATGTATTTAGTTTTATGTATTTAGTGTAGTTTTTATTAGTTTCGGTGTTCGTTTTAGTCATTTACATTATTATTATTGAATGGAGGACATTTGTCAGAGGCAAGACTTAGGAAAATCAGTATTAGTGTTTTTAATGCAATAAAAACACAAAACTTTTTTAAAGCAGTTGACTTTCAGTCTGGTAGACTCAACAAACACGTCCATCAGTGCGTCATCGGGCAAGCTGTAATACAGGTTTTTACCAAAGTAACAAATACTAAAACCAAGGATATTTCCTCTATGTTTTTAATCCTTTTCAGTTTACTTTCCAAGTTCACAAAGTTGTTTCAGTTTTAATTTTTCCAGAGTTCTAGCTTTTAGTTTAGATTTAGTTAACTGTAATAAACTTGTGCGATAGTTTTGTTAACAACAAATCCAAAAAATAGACACTTTGGAACATCCATGAGTAATGGCGACGTGCACTCGAATTGTGTAACCCTGTGGATGTGTTGTGTGTGGGAAGATTTTACACACATGATTAAAAGAGTAAAATACACTAACCCTTTGTGTCAAAATCTACTGGATTTTGTACCCATTCACGTAACTGTCACGTCCCTTCCCATTCACTTGTACGTAATGTGAAAGACATTTTATTGTGCATGTGAGATGACAGAAAAGCCCAAAGCTTAAATGGTGTTTATAATTGGATTGTTATGTAATGTTTAAATTGTGAAAGCAGAGCATTCTGGCACAGTGTGTTATCGTTTCGGTGTGTTGGCTCTTGATAATATGTTGTTTGTGTGTAAACTCAACACAAGTTTCCATTTTGTACAGCTTATATCTTTAACCTGACATTACTACTGCATTAATTTTGCAAATTAAGGTTACGCTTACCTGCCTGTGTACACAGTATTTTGTTAAGTGTGAGGAAAACATGGTTTTAAATTGAAGTTAGGAATGCTGATGGCTGTTCGTTGGTCATTTAAATATATTGTGGATTGGTATATTTTGCGATGGCTTAACTTTTCATCATGTAGTTTCACAAAGTCAAAGTTTTGGCAATTTTAGTTAACGAGCAAATACTTTACGAGTAAATAAAAACAAAAGTCTGAAGGAAACCTATCGAACTTACTGAAATATCAATAAAATTAATTAGAATACAGCCTCAGCCATATAAATGTTTACACACTAAAATAAGATAGTAAACACTGAACCTAATAAATGTGGGTGTTTTAGCAAAGTTACTCTGTTGGACAGGATGATGACATTAACATTTGGCTCAGAGCACGACAGCACAACTCTGTGAGCGTGTA
This sequence comes from Tylochromis polylepis, assembly GCA_015107715.1. NCBI lineage: Eukaryota > Metazoa > Chordata > Actinopteri > Cichliformes > Cichlidae > Tylochromis > Tylochromis polylepis. The sequence continues at coordinate 20,178 of VVHJ01011625.1, forward strand.
AACTTCATCAGGTACACCTTGATAACAAAGGCCTGGATTCCCATTTGTCTTCAGAACAGCCTTAATTTGTCTTTGCACAGACTCAGTATCATTCAGAAAACATTCCTCAGAGATTTGGGTCCATATTGGCATCACAGCATCACGCAGTTGCTATGGTGTTTAAATGATGCTCAGTTGGTACTAGGGGGCCCAAAGTGTGACAAGAAAATATATCTTGCACCATTACACCATCAGCAGCAGCCTGACCAGCTGACAGAAGGTTGGACGGATCCGTGCCCATTCAGATTTTACAGCAGAAATCGAGACTCATCAGGTCATACAACGTTTCTCCAATGTTCTATTGTCCAATTTTGGTAAGCTTGTGTGAACCGTAGCATCAGTTTCCTGTTCTTGGCTGACAAGAGTGGCACCTGGTGTGGTATTCTGCTGCTGTAGCCTATCTGCTTCAGGTTTGGACGTTGTACTTTCAGAATGTTCGTCTGTATGACTGTACCTTAGTTGCAACGAGTGGTTATTTGAGTTACTGTTGCTGTCCTATCAGCGCAAACAGATTGGCATTCTCTTCTTAAGTCAGCACGGCATGTTTACCTTAAGAACAATGGCTCATTTTCTCTTTTTTGGACCATTTTTTGTAAACCCTAGAGATTGTTTTGTGGGAAAAACAAAATGTAGCATTTTCAGAGGGAGAAACGTTTCGTCACTCATCCAAGTGACATCTTCAGTCTACGCTACGTCACAAAAAGCAACAGAAGTACATCCAGATGAACAGAATCAACTTTTTGGGGATTTACTTACCTGGATGATTGAGCATGCATCAAGACGAAAATCCCAGTAGATCACCAGTTTCTCAGTTACTCAGCCCAGCCCAAATCACACCAACAACCTTGCCACGTTCAAAGTCACTTAAAAGTACGGTGACCCTAAGAGGTCAAATGCACAGCAACTTAAGAAAGCACCAGCAAACACAAAAACGCTGCAAAAGCATACATTACACAACCGAAGTTCAATAAAACACAGAAATTTTTAAAAAAAAATGCAATAAAAGTGTTTTGGGGGAGACGTCACCAGCCGCTGAACCAACAGGAACCAAAAAATGCAAAGAACTGCATTGAGCCAAACTTGAAACTAGCGGGGATTCATCAAAAAGATGCAAGTGTGTGATCTAATTGCATGATTCATGTAATTCTGTAGATACATGTTTGCTTTTATCCGTTTACTGTTAGGTTGTCCCTTCTGCAGCTGTTCTGTCCTGTTATACTCTCCCCAAAATACTTCTGTTACTTTTTGTGAGTGCTGTTTTGTGGACTTTTGAGATTTTTTAAACATTTCCATCATGCTTTATTCAACTTCTGGTTTGTGTGCATTTGCAGCGTTTTTCTATTTGTCAGTGTTTTCTTAAGGTACAGTGCATTTGACCTTTCAGGGCCACCGTATATATATTTTTGCCCATTCTGATCCTCAGTTTGAACTTCAGCGGGTCATTTTGTACATGTTGCCATGTCTAAATGCTTTGAGTTGCTGCCATGTGACTGGTTTGTTAAATATTTGCATCAACAAGCAGTTGAACAGGTGTTCCTAATAAAGCTGAGTATATAACAGATACTTTTAAAGGAATGTCTAACAACCCTGACTTCATTACCCAAGAATAGTTGCATAAAACAGTATTCAATGTGATGTTATGTAATCTCATATAAACAAGTGCTGGACTCACAATGTTGTACTTTTAAAAACTGCAGCAAAGATTAAAAACATATATATATGTATATACAGAGTCAGTGATATAAAATTGGCATGTTGGCATGAAAGAAAACCTGCCTCAGAGTAATTCTCTTGTCTCAGTCCTCAGACACAAATTAGTTGGTACTGTTGCATAATTGTCAGCAGTGTGTCA
>VVHJ01011631.1:2438-13513 GCA_015107715.1 Tylochromis polylepis
TAATAACTGCACACAAGTGACTTCTGTGTCCTCTCTGTGTCAGCTGCCCTGCAGGCCCTGAAGAGGAAAAAGCGTTTGGAGCAGCAGCTCACCCAGATTGATGGCACGCTCTCCACCATCGAGTTTCAGAGGGAAGCTCTGGAGAACTCGCACACCAACACAGAGGTCCTGAAGAACATGGGCTATGCTGCCAAGGCCATGAAGAAGATCCATGAGAACACGTAAGAAGCTGCTCACACAAGGCAGAAACCCCCTGAACTTTGGTCTTACTTTCCCCTGGTAGTCCTGGCTTGGTTGTGTTTATGTGCAGAGATGGTTTCCTTTTGAACTTGGAAACATGTGACGTAAATTAATTTATGAGCCATATTTCAGAAGGAAAGCTGCAACACACATTCAAAAATGTATATTTAGACAAAACGATGAATAATTCCTAATACTTTGGTGCAGCTTCAACACTGCTGAATGTTATGTATGATAATTGAGCACAGAGAATCTCAAAGAGCATTTAATTAAGAAAGCAAGTGGGTGTTTTAAGTGAAGGAAAAACCTTTCACCTTCTCTCACTCTTGCTTTCAGTGATTTGGGGAAGATCGATGATCTGATGGCGGATATCACCGAGCAGCAGGACGTGGCCCAGGAAATCAGTGACGCTATCTCCAGACCTACCGGGGAAACATTTGATGAGGTAGAGACTGTCTTAGTGTTTATAAAGCCTTTTTTTTTGTTTTTGGCACAGATATTAAAATATGCTTGGCATTTTGCTGTGTGGCACGTGCTCACCTTTCTTCTTTTGTTAGGATGAACTGCTGGCTGAGCTGGAGGAGCTAGAGCAGGAGGACCTTGAGGAAAGTATGATGAGTATGGGCGGACTTCCCAGCGTTCCCAGCTCCAAAGTGCCTTCATCAAGATCCACTGAGCGCGCAAGTAAGTTTCTAACAACTGACAGATCTTATACATTATGGCCACTTTCACACACTTACCTGCAAACTGTAATATTGCCCCAACTTTAAGAAAAAACACAATATTTTTAAAAATGTATCTATTAAATTATACCTTTAAGCGTCTTTCTGCTTATTTCATCTTTACTGTATTTATTTGAATATTATAAAATCCAATTATAACTGCTAAAATTTAAAAATGGAAACTGATTGCTTTTTCTCCATTGTGAAAATGTGCTGCAGTACATGCACACAACAGATTTGAAGGTTTAATATCAATCCATTAAAGAAGAACATGATTTTTGCCATCAGTAAAATAAAAAATTGGTTGCTGGTAAATTTTCCATATTTAGTCCACAGCATTGATTGTTAATTGTTTCCTCCTGTTTCACAGCAACCAGGAGAAAGGTTGAAGAGGAAGACGACATGCACATGCTGGCATCGTGGGGAACTTAAGTACACTAAGGCAGCCTGTTTCCTGAAGAAAGCACACACAGAAATATATATATGAGGATCTCTTTCTCCCAGTTTTTTTTATTTTTATTTTTTTTATTATTATTATTATTGAAAGCCATTAGGGGAAAATGAAGAGCAATATATTATTTTTGAATAAACTTTCGGCTACTAGTAATATTTATCAAGAAGTGAAGGAATGGGTTTTTGTTCCCATGTGTGAGGGTTTTTTTTTTTGTTTGTTTTGTTTTTCTTAAATGGAAATCTGTGGAAGCTCGTTTCTGCCACTAAAATAAAAAAGATTTGGCATATACAATTCAAAATTTAGGGTTAACGTCTAAAAATTTGGGGCTGTGTATCTTAAATGTCTGAGAAAATAACTTGAACTTGAAAAATAACAAAAATTTTGACTTGTGGATGGAAATTGTTTATTTTCAGTGTCAGAAACAAACGTCCATAGAAACCATATAATCTATGGCACAAAATTTCTAAAGGCTCAATTAAATTGTAGCTAGGACTCGACTAATGCTTTTATAACTTAGGGTAAAACTGTATTTCTTTCAGCTGTAAATAACTTCTGCATTAATGTTGTAAATATAGGCTATTGCTTTATCCCTATTCCACAATAAAAGTCTTATACATATCTCAAAGGGTTTATGTCCTCTTTTTCTAAAAATAATAATTATTAAAATTTGTTCTGTACTTGCGTATTCTTGTGGTCATATGTTATCGTTAATTTTAAAGGTTTTTAGTTGTGTACGTTTTGTGCATCCGGTTTTTAATGACGTGCCTTTATTCTGAAATCAGGGACCGGAAGTAGTGCATTTGCATTCAGGTTATCCGGTAACTTCTGTCATCAAGTATTCCGGTGAACTAGCCGCCCAAAGACAAACTAAGACCACAATTCAGAATTTAACGGAACATGGATGCGAATAGACCACTTCAGACCTCAGGTGAGATTCTGATTTTATCGCAACGTAAATAACTCTAGTTTGTGTAAGTTATCAAATAAAGACAGGGCGTTTCCGGGACTGTCAAAATTAGCATCAACTTAGCAGTTTCGAAGCTAAATGTCCGAACCGGATTTTGACAAGTTTCACTGTAACTGCAAAAGACAACTGAAACACATTTAAGGTTTATAAGAAATTCTTTTAAAACACAAAGGCTGTCAGTCATATAACTTTAACTAGATGTTATCGATAACTGGAAACTGAGTTTCTGCCTTACTTTAATATTTGAAATATTTCCTTTTCACAGTAAATGTATTCAGCACACCAGCAAAGGTTTTAGTACATCAAAAGTTTAAAAAGTAGAGCTTAAGGTTAATTTAGATAAATCAACTAAGAATGCATGGGAAAACACATTTTAGATAACTAAAGTATAAATCGAAGAAAACGAAGTAACTTAAAATGTGGACCGAGAAGGAGATAAAGTAAACATATACAGTAAATGTATACGTTTATTTTATTTATTTTTTAAAATCTTCGTTAATTTGGTCAATTTTGCTCAACGCAACCGGCCCCAGCAGGCATTGCTGCATAACTGGAAGTCACAGTCTACGTGACTGTGAGTCAGTTGCCTTCACGACATGTCGTAAAGGCAACCGACTTCTCTAAAACCTCTTGCATTTTCCCCTCTAATAGATACCCCTCGTTAGTTTTAACAAGTAGTATTTGTTATTTAAAAAAAATACTTCATAAACTATTAAAAACTGAATAAAAACGAATGCTTTTAAACCATAAAAGGTACCACGAAACAATTAAATGTTACTCCCGTACACTGACTCGTTTACCGCTACTGCGTTTCGGTACGTCTGAGCGCAATATAGGTAGACGTATCACACGTCCACCACAAGTGTTTCAGGAGGTAGAGCAGTTCATCCATCAGTGGAAGGCCGATGGTTCGATACCTGGCTGCTCCAGTCTGCATGCCCAAGTCTGTATCTTGAACCCCAGGTTGCTTTCCGATGCATCTATGTGAGTGTCAGTGTGTGTGAATGTTAGAAAAAAGCGCTTGTACGGATGAGTGTGACTGGGGCATGTTGCATAAAGCGCCCTGAGGGTTCAAGAGTAGAAAAGATGCTATGTAAGAACCAATCCATTTACCAATCAGAGTATACTGGGTGTATACTATTTATCAAGTCATAATACCAACAAACATAAGTTTAGTTACAATTATTGTGACATCCACACAACCTTTAAACTTTTTTTTTCTACACAAATTACATCACAAAATACATTGATTATATATAAACAAGTCAAAAGATGTGATTATTAACATGTATAGCAATTATAATACATTTCAGTTTGATAATTTTCTTTCACAAGTTTATACACAGAGTTTGGTCCATATTGCTCGCGTCAAGCAGTAGCTGGCGATTTGCCAACTGCATATCCCAAAGGTCCTCAAATTGAGAACTGCTGCTCACTGGATATTTTCTCTTTTTTGGACTATTCTCTGTAAGCCCTAGAGATGCTTGTGTGTGGAAAATCCCAGTAGATCAGCAGTTTCTGAAATAGTCAGACCAGCCCATCTGGCACCGACAACAACTTTCAAAGTCACTTGAATCACCTTTCTTCCTTTTTCTTACACTCTGCTTGAACTTCAGCAGGTCATCTCGACCGTGTCTGCAGGTCTAAATGCATGAAATTGCTGCCAAGCGATTGGCTAATTAGATATTTGCATTAAAAGTTGAACAGGTATACCTGACAAAGTGTCTGATAAATATAAGTGCAAAGAACATGCTTTGAATGAAGCCCAAAGTTAGGTATCTTTATATGTTTAAATGTACCACTATCCACTGGTGTCCTTAACAGGAGCCAAAGCTAATAAGTACATTTTTGCATAATAAATAAAATTACAATTGTTTTTCCTTTTTATAAATGTAAAAAAATGTAATCAAGCAATAATAATGATGATAATAATAATTAACACTCTAATTTATACTGACACTGAGTTTTTATGATTTTACGGACCGTAGCTGGAGAAACCTCTCGACCAGACGAGGTGGCCAGAAAGGTGGGAGCTGAAGCCAAGGAGGCCAACCGCCTGGATGAAGTTCGTCTGGTGGTGTTGGGATGGAGGTGGCCAGGGAAGAGCTTGACAGGCAACACCATCTTAGGCAGAGAGGAGTTTCACCTAGAGCGAGCTGCTGAGTTCTGTGTTACGAGGCAGACGGAGGTGCAGGGACGACAGGTGACAGTGGTGGACACGCCAGGATGGTTCTCTTCCCAGGATACCCCGCCTTCCTATAAACAGGAGTTAGTCAGGGGAGCCTCTCTTTGCCCTCCAGGTCCACACGCCTTCCTGCTCGCCATCCCTGTTGGCATGTTCACCGAGGTGGACCGTGCTCGCATTGAGGAGCACGTGAGCCTCTTTGGGGAGGATGTGTGGAGGCATACAATTGTGGTGTTCACCTGGGCGGATGTGTTGAAGACCATCTCCATCGAGAGGTACATTCGTAGGGAGGGTAAAGATCTGCAGTGGGTGCTGGAGAAATGCAAGCGGAGGTACTTTGTTATTAACAACTGCATATTTGGGGAGCATCCCCAAGTGGGACACTTAATAGAGAAGGTGGAGAAGATGGTGGCAAAGGAGGGTGGGCATTACAATCCAGAGGAGGCGAAGGAGAAGAAACCTGTAGATGAGAACCGGAATTCGTCCAAGGAGGCAGAGGAGCTGGGAGCCCAGCCCAAACAAAACTCTGGAGTGGGTTTGTCAAAAGCCAGAGCAGTGGAGGCGCTTTCAAGTGAGTGATGAGCTCATGAGTTTGGTTCATGTCACAATGGAGGACATTTCTATGAATTAAATATCATATGAAGTTGATTAGAGATGTTAAATCAGCTTCTATAAATATTTTTTAATCATATTTAAGTGCTCGTATGTAAAAAGGAATGAACCCACAGAAAACTATCACCCGACTATACAGTTTCCTTCAACTACATGGAGCTTTATAGTTTTTATGGTTGATTTTTTTTTTTTAAATAGTAAGCATTTGCTGTCATCAGCATTGTTTTTGGTCACAGCAAGTGGCCTTTGAATCAAAAAGCTCTAAAAAAAAACCCGGCCACTTTATCTGCTAATCATAGGTCTCAGTGGTGTTTACTGCCAACAGTCTTTTCTGCAAAGAAGATGACAACTGCTGGACAGCAGTGGCTGATTTGGTACTGACAAAAATGTAAAATGCAAATATAGTGTCATAAGGGGCTAAAATACCTTTTGAAAAAGTTAATAATTGTAACATTTTTTTTGTTTCCCAGCCACAAAAGTTGAGCAGACAGTTATATTTAGGGCATGTAGTTAGCGTTTATTGGAGCGGCCCTCTACACCAATCCCAGTTTTTCCAGACCACTCGTGTAAGCACGGTTGGTCCATGTAATTGAGGGAGAGGTAACAGAAGTCAGTGCATGTTCTCATTGTTCCTGGCTAGTTGACAAACAAAAATGTACATGTAAATGTATGTGCATTTGAAAAATGTTCTTTTGGCAGGCAACTTTTTTCTTTTTTTTTTGTGCAGAAACAAGGTTTGAGCTTTGACTGAACCTAAACAACAGAAGTGTGGGATGTAAAACCAAACTTGGAGTTAAAACATGTAGAGTCAGGTGATAATTCTCTGTGGGTTCATCACTGTGAAGAGCTTAGTGTTTTATTTATTTGTTATAGATTATCACTGCTTTAAGGAACACATTACTTCACACAGGGACTTTTAAAGTAGTTGTGTTAGCCTTGTTTCATCTTATCGCTGCTTTGTGGTGTGTTTAGATTTTAGATTAAATTATAATCCTTCCTCTAGTTTTCCTATAATTGGAGAACTACAAAGCTAGGAATATTCTTTTGTTGTTTTTAACATCCTTGTCATAACAGTGCATGAAAATTAAGCTTGTAAACTGGAGTCTTGTTATAAATTATTAACAGACTGTGTGTTTGGTTCTAGATTAACGAGACATTCATGGCTGACAGAGCCTCTAACCCACGACTAACGGAGCCTCTTCCTTAATGATCTGATGGAAAAGCTGCTGGTGTGTTGAGAGGGAAAAAATGGTAAAAACAACCCCAACTGAAATGTTATGGAATGTAAAAATCAATGTGATATATTTATTTTATTTTTTTAACCAGTCGTGACATTCTTGATGAGCTCACTGTGATATAGGAGGCCTTTAAGCCCTTTATTTCATGTTGTCCAGAGACTTACTGTCCTGCTTTTACCCGGAATTAAATCTGGTTAACGTTACTAGGTTTGCAGTACTGTTTTGCAGGGGGTGGTGTGATGAAATCTCAAACAGAAACACAAATTGTTACATAGATATTGCCAAATGTAGTGTGTACACTCCTTACCGGATACCAATGACAGAACTGCACTACTAAATTGTCCCTGTAATATCCCGTTGATGACTGGTGAGGGGAATTGCTTTGCAAATAATTCCCATTTGTTGTGACCAAACTGTAAATGGATTTCTAATGTTGCGTTATTACACACACACACGTGTACATATTTAAGGCACTTAAACAGTTATTGTTTTTTTGTTTGTTGGGTTTTTGTTGTTGTTGTTTATTTTTTTTGTGGGTGTTTTGATGTGTTGCCTTAAAGCAGTGATCTTGTTTGTTTTAAGTTGATCTTTTAGATGATTATCTTGTGGCAAAAGGATAACTTTTACTTTTACAACTATTACTCAATATACAGAAAACTGAGGTGTCAGTTTAAATCCAGCAAAATCTACAAAATCTACATTTTTAAGTCCTCAGTAGTTAATTATCTCATCGCAAATTAAGTGTCTTTGGGTTTGGGAAAAAGAATCAATTTCAAGGTGTTGCCTTTGTTTCTTGTAGATTTAAGATTATGTGTCCAGTAATCTGAGAGGAAAGAAAATGTAGGTCAAATCGACTACCAGAACTCGGGTCGACCAACTTAAGGTGGTCTTAAGGAGTTTCCAGTTTCGCCAGAAGTTAAGACATAGATTTCCAGCAGAAGTCTAAATCAAGCCTAATGCTACAGTCACTCTAGGAATAACAGTGGTTTGAGACTGCAGCATGACCATGAAGTTGTGATTTTGTTGCCTTTGAGATGATGGCTTCAAAGACAGGGACCAGGTCTGCAACCGCTCACAGTCAGCATCTTCCTTACGTTTTCCTAACTGCTTGTCCAGTTCAGGGTTTCGGGGGAGGCTGTGGCTTATCCCAGCTGCTACGTACAGTTTGGAAATAATTATTTGATCCCCTGCTGAATTTGTAAGTTTGAGGTTTGACTGGTTTGAGGTCTGGAGACTGGCTAAGCCACTCCATGGACCTTAAAGTGCTTCTTCTTTAGCTGCTCCTTTGTTGCCTTGGTTTTCGGTCATTGTCATCCACGACCCATCTTCAGTGTGCTGGCTGAGGGAAGGAGGTTCTCGTCCAATATTTTATGGTGCATGGCCCCATCCATTGGCCCCTCAGTGCAGTGAAATCGTCCTGTATGCATAGCAGAAAAACAGCCCCAAAGCATAATGTTTCCACCTCCGTGCTTGACTGTGGGAATCATGTTCTTTGGGCCATACTCTGCATCTCTCTTCCTCCAAACACGGCGGGTAGAGTTGATGCCAAAGAGTTCCATTTTGGTTTCATCTGACCACAGCACTTTCTTCCAAGCCTTCTCTGAATCATTCAATTGTTAACTGGCAAACTTAAGACGGGCCTGTACCTTGTGGGTGCTGCAAGATTTCAGTCCATTATGGTGTACCAACATGCTTACAAATTCATCAGGGGATCAAATAATCATTTCCTCTCAGTACATTTGACTTTGAGTTGAAACTCATGCAGACACAGGGAGCACATGCAAACTCATGCAAAGAACAGTCCCAGTCAAATGGTGCCAACCACTACACCATGCTGCTTACTGAAAGAAAATGCTGACTTGTTTCCTCAGACTTGTTTTATTTTGTGCCTTAAGGATATAAACAGTGATTTGGAAGTTCAGACTGTAAACATAACTTCTGTTTGTTTACAGAAAAACGCCACAGGGCACAGTTGTTCTTTTTGTTTGCAGAAAAACACAACCTGGTTCCAGCAGGGTGTACAAGCATGATGTAAGATTCCCACCTCTTTGTTTTCTATGACTGTATAGTGAGGCCCCATCAAGTGAGCAGGAGTTGGCTGAAAGATTGTAGTACTGTGCAGGCAGACCACTTTATTAAGTGATCTTTCTAGACTCATTTAGTACCTTTTCAAGGTTATCTTAACAGGATAGAGTCAGCTGTTCCATACAGACATTTAAATCTTCTTTGAGTAGACGAATAACTGCTTTTACAGTCCTTTGAAGGCTCCCCCCTCTGTGTGTTTTATAAACTTTACCTGAGTCCTCCTTGTGTTTAGGCCTTGAAGTGTCCAACGTGCCTGTATTTATCAGGCCTTGATGAGACCAGCACAAACAGGTGCACACAGTACAGATATTAGCCTTAAATATGTCCACTCTCTAGTTTTTTAGGATGTTGATAGATTTACTTTGGATTAACCTTCATGCTGAGAAGGTGTTAGTTTCAAAGTTGGCCTTCAATCTTTAATTTTCTTTAAATGTCACGGGTCAGTCGTCACTTCTGGAGCTCGAGCTTGACAGAAAACCATCAAGACCACAATATTAACCAACTGAAACAAAGCCATTTATGTGTATCTACTTCAAGTCCTTTGTATTTATTTATAGTAATGAATGAGTACAATAAAAATAACCACACACTCTCAGATATACACTATACCTGTTTAATCCAGTTTGGGACAATACTGACGTGTTAGTTGAAGTTTCATGCTGAAACCTGAGATGTACAACAGATCTGCTGGTGACCAATTGTAAACAAGCACCAGAAGAGAAGAGATTACTGATAGGTCATGCTAGCTCTGAACAGTCAGATACAGATACTGCTACAGATGTGTGTCAGTCTTGATTTAATGTCTCTTATGTAAAAGAAAAAAAAAACAACAACAACATGTCAACACCAATGAGTACATGATGTTTAAAAAACAAAAACCTGACTTAGTACAAATACACAGTTGCATGTATGAATGCATACACAGGATGCTGTAAGAAGCTCCCGAGGCATGAAATCCACCTTTGTAGCAGTTCTTCTTGATGCTTTGATCCTGTTTTATCTCAGATGCATTTCTCAGTTCAGCATGTGAATCCAGTTACTCCTAAGTAATTCATGAATGAAGAGTCACCTCTCTATACTTTGCACTCCTGTTACACTATATGGAATCAGCTGTAATTAAACTGGCATTACTTCAATGAGAGCTACAATGTCTGTTTTTTTTTCTTTGTCAAATAAATGTATATATTGCAATCTATGCTGTCTGCAGCCTGTTTCTTGAATGTGTGACAAATTAACTCGTTTTTTATAACAGGCTTCAGTAATTTGTTAAATTAGGTATTATGGCCAAACTGTCGTAGATTGGTAGGTGTGTATCCAAATGCAGACTCACCATGCAAGGAGATGTAAAAAAACAAACAAACTCAAATCTTTATTTAGGCTAGTCCTGAACTTAAAATAAGTCCCCAACTAATACCAAACTCCATTAAATAGAGTACCAAACTCAGTCTAAACATAAGCAAGGAAGCACACATAGATGGAAACACAGCAAGATGCCAAAGTATATATACAAAAAAAAAAGGAGGGGGGACAAGTAAGGAGAAGTGAGAACAGCTGAAACTAATCAAGAAAACAAGACAAAGGAAGTAAAACTAAAACACAAGGCAGACTTGAGCAAAAGGTTGCCAAAATAAAATAGAAAGTAAAAAACGGGGAACAGATGAAGACTTAACAAAAGACTAAATGACACTGGGCAGCCTATATCAAAATGAAACACAAAGTAAATGCCAACATCCCTTACAAACAGACCATACTTGTTCAGTCTTTTTCCTGAAAAAGTATGGCCTGTTTTCTGATTGTATTGTCTTGAATTGTTAACATTTAACCAGCAGACCTGCAAGAAACCTCTGCTTTTATTTAATGTGCTCTCACTTGCTGATGATCAGTTAATCAAGTACATTTGATTAGCAACAGCTGGCTGGATGGAAGCAGTAAGGGTGCGGTTATTTTTTCATACACTGCTTCTGCATTTGATTTTAATCTTTGTTAAATAAATAACTGAACAGTGCAATATGTCATGTGTTGTTCATCTGAGGTTGTGTTTTAATAATTTTAGGACCTGTGGATTTTTTTTTTATTACTTCCTAATATGTCAAACTTTAGAATAGAAAGAGCGTACTTACTTTTAGACAGCAGCTGTCTGATTTATTTTCTTTCGTGGGCAATAGTATTGTTTTCTTTTTTGCCCACTAGATGGGAGTAAATCACCACAGAGGTGACTAGCAGCAGCATGCTGTGGTGTGACCTTGGCCACAATAGAGCGATTAACTTGATTTGATGAATGTAATTGCTGGCTGTCTAGCTATTAACACCCACTGATTACTGTTTATAGGTACAACATGCCAGGCTTGTGTTTGTGCAGCACACTCCATTGGTTTCTCAGTCCCTCTTTGAGTCACACACAGCACTACTTGTATTAGATCATTTGAATTCTGTTATTGTCCTTTGCAGAACTGAAACAGTCTCTGTAACAAACAGCTGAAGTCTGACACCTTTGCCTTGCTCCTTCAGTAATATTTCCCCCCTTACTCAAATCTTTTTTTTTCTTTTTTTTTTTTTGCTTCTAGCTTACCCA
>VVHJ01011636.1:8193-34014 GCA_015107715.1 Tylochromis polylepis
CCCCCTTTCCCCCCCCTACCCCCCCCCCCCCCCCCAACCCCAACACACACACACATGCTGCCTTGTGTTCTACTTCTCCTCCAGACACTGCTGCTCCTCTGTTTCTGACTCTGCACCATTTCTGTTCACAACATGCCGCTTGTTACATTTCCAAAATGAGCCTAAGGTTAAAACTTGTTTTGGGGCATCACTTGGATTACTTATTTAGGCTACAATGGAGAGACAAGTGTGGAAATTCAGAAAATGTCAAAACTTCTGCAAAATAGTGATAATATTCTACTGGCGGAAATAATAACGGCCAGTGGCTTCAAAGACTACAGTTCCAGTGTGGCATGACATCTGGACCAAAGCTCACTGAGTGAACATCCTGTTTGATGTATTGTCTCCATGGTAAAAGTTTAAAGTTGCTATATAGAATGCAGACATGAGAGGTGAAACTTTTGCACACAAACCATCAAATCAAAGGAAATATATAACTGTCATATCCCAGCCTGCAGCTCAAATGTGTATGTCCAGATTTTCTCTATGCCTCAAGTACTTCCCTAAATAGTCTGTGTGGCCAACCTAGGTACCAGAGAAACAGCAAACTAACAGAGAAATGTGTCATAAAATCCAAGTAATCCCTCCAGGGAACGGTGGCTGTTTCAGCACCATGGACAGCAATCATTCCAAGTAAAGTAGGGCATTGCATTGAACCGCTGTATTCCAATTTTCTATGCATGCCAAAATAAAGTCTAAAATACAAATACTGTGAGAAATTAATCACTACCCACTGTACTCATACCCTTCATCTCTGGTGGAGCAAAATTTTGAAAACATCTGCTGTTGTCACCCACAGGCACACTCCTGCTAGTGTTACTTCATTTCGACCTCACCCCTCATGAAGAAACTGCAGCCAAGCTGGGCACCAGTGTAGCAGGCTCTAATTAAAATCTACAGGGGGTAGAATGGGGGTAATGTAAACATTTAATGGTAAAAAAAAAAAGGAGGACTTGAAGCCTGAATGGTCACAATTATGAGTGCGGCTGCAAACACGAAGCTGAATGCAAACTTACTATAGCTGTAAATAATTAAGTTGCCATCCAATCTATTATCAGGCAAGTAAATCAAACTTCAATTGGATTAAAATAAAAGGACACAACAACAACAACAACAATAATAATAATATAATAAAGCTCGCTCTTTGTAGCAGTGGATGCTGTGGTGATCAATTTTAAATCCAACAAACTACAGAAAAGAAGAAGGAGCAGCGGCCTCTGGGTCATGGCCATGGTTTGCAGATGGTAACCATACAAATAACCTTATGTCATGTCAAAAAAGCCTTTGAGCAAGGCAGTGAAGCTGACAGAGATGGTATGCTCTCTAAAAGAAGACCATCAGTAGTAAATATAAAATTGTGAAGTCAGCTGAAAATGGCCTTTCTTTGACATGTTGTTCTAATATCACATCAAAAATAGAAACTCTTATCTTATGATATGATGAGCCTTGCTGACACACACACACACACTGCACGTGCACATACAGTACAGAGATGTTGTCCTTTGAGTCACACGTGGCTGACGACTCCTCTGTTTCACTCAGGTAACGGGCGCTGATTGTTGCACACACACAAGCACACGGATAGCCTGCAGGCCATTACATCTGTTCACACAATGCCAGCACTTACCCATGATAACCCACACACTCTAACCCATCCAGCAGACATATGGCTCCTTTATGTTTTTTTCTTCTCTTGTTTTTTGGGGAAAAAAAAGTTTTACTGCTTCCACTTCCTCATTTTTTGATGCAGTCTCGAGGCTATTTTCTTTGTCTGTGTCTGTTTTTGTTGTTGTTGTTTTTCTTAACGTAGCAAAATCCTCTTTATTGCTTTGCAGCCCACTCCTCTGCCTTGCATATTCACTAACTGCGTGGAGTCATCAAAATTAGTTAGTTGTGAGTAGCCTTAGAAGACTAGATAGATAGATAGATAGATAGATAGATAGATAGATAGATAGATACTGGGGGCGTGCCATTGATTTTTGTCTTGTTGTTTGTTTACTTTGTTTAAATGAAGCAAATTTGCTGCTATAGCAAGCCTTTTTAATCGCCTTTGTGGTTTGGCCCATTTCTCCTTCCGTACGTTTTGACGTACACGGATATACGTACGCGGAACCTCAGTTGTAAACAAAAACGGACAATCACAACTTTCCTTTTCTGAGCCAGAACATAATAATATAAACGTTGGTTTATCTCGTCAATCAGAGTTTCTTAAAGGTAAGTATCAACACGATAACTATGTTAAGTTACTCGGTGTGTCATGATGTAGCGACAAAGACAAGAGATGATTTGTTATGTAATCTCTCCAGCTGTTGAGTACTCTGCACTTAGCCGCTAATGCTAGCTAACAGCTAAGCTGACGCTGATAACGCTCCGTTTGAGCTAAGTAGATAACGAGTAACTTCTTACCCACTTAAGTTTATCCGTGTTCATTAGTTAACTTCCATACTCCTGATTAATTGGCTGCATTTATAAAAAAAAAAGCGAACTGAAATCATTTAGCTTCAGTACAAAGGAAGCAAGAAAAAAAATCAAGGCTAAACTATTGGACGTTTATGTCTAAAACGTATTCTCTAAAATGTACCACAGTAAATGTTTACAGGCCAAGAAAAATAAATACTTAAATTTTTTTAAAAAGGAGAAAGCCGGGTTAGGGGATATCCTCCAAAGAAAAATCTAGAAAGTTTCGAAATTGAAATTGTTAATTTTCAAGAAAAAAACAGAATAGTATTTGGCAGAATTAAAGTCAGAAAACGTCATAAATTATCTGAGATAATATTCACAAATTTATATATATTTTAAAAACTGAAAATTTTTTTATGCTGCCTGTTTGAAGTAAAAGTATAGTACTGTGAAAACGTCTTGAGCCACCCCTCGTTTCTTTCTATTTTGCTTTCATACAGTCAGACTGTTTGAAAGTTTGTCAGTCACATAACAGAACTGACAGATTTTGGTCCCAAACACACTGCCGCACTGTAAAAGCATACGTCAATAAAAAAACACACAGAGGAACACTATCAGTCATGGACTGACATCCCCAGAACCCAGACCTCAACATTATTGAAGCAGTGTGGGATCACACAAGGCAAAGAAGAGCTCTGAATGTCCTTCAAGAATTGTTCCTGAAGACTACTTAAAAAAACAAAACAAACAAACAAAAAAAAACCTAAAAATGATTGCCAAAGGGAGTTCAGACTGTGCTGAAGAATAAAGGTAATGGTAAAAATTGCACTGGGTGGTTATAATTAAGAGCATAAATTTGTAAACTTACAAAAAGGAGAAAAAAAATCAAAAACAGATATTCGCGAAACAAAACTCACACAATTAATGGAAAAAAGAGAACATTCTTTGGGAATATAAAGTCACAATTTTAAGAGGAAAAAAATATATGTCGTTATTTTGACTGACAACACTGATACTGTGGGTGAATGGGGAAAGCCACAAGGACTCGTTAGTGAGGATGTGCAATGGTAATTTAAAAATTAACACCTGTTGCATATTATTTGATCTAGAATGATCTAATATTCCATCTGGTTGAAATATTTATAAAAATAGAACTAAGTATTTCCTTAGCCTGTCATCTCCAAACTACTATTTCTCTGTCATTTAAAAAAAGGTTACAGACGTGTGGTAGTGTTTCATGAAGTGCCCGCTCACTGCCACAGGGAGACGCACTGTGGTGTTGTAGGCCTGCAGACACGAGTGCAGCCACCATGTCGAGGAAACAGACGCATAAATCTGTGCGGAGCAATAAAAAGAGTGAACTGGAGCGCAAGAGGGATGAAAGGGCAGTGCGCCGGGCCATCGCGAAAGACCGCAAGAACCGCCCTCAGGATGGCGATGAAGGCGCAGAGTTTGTCAGTTTCTCCAATCAGCTGCAAGCACTGGGGCTCAAGCTGAGAGAAGTCCCTGGAGATGGGTAAGAGCCAGAATATCAGACCTGCTCTCTCTGTGTGGTCCTGTATAAACTGATTTTTCATTTATTTCAAAGTGTTCAAAATATTATGTAAAACACGTGAACACCAGTGTTGAATCCGTAAGTTACATTAGCTTATTGCTGTATTAAAATAGTTTTGACTCAGAGGGAATCGTGTCTAGTAGATGAGGCTGGTATCACAATGTAGGTAAATAGGAGATTGTTCATATCTTATAACTTGGCCCACCACATCCCACGTGGTGATATCTTGAAACAAGATTCTTGCTTTAGATTGGAACGCCTGGAGTTGTTTTAAATTGATTTGGATGCACTTTTTTTAAAAGAGCTTAAATGTATTAAATCTGTCCTGAAAATGCCATTCGTTTATCCTTTACATATTCAGTTATGAGGGCTCAAAAAATGCTTGGGAAAAAAGATAAGGTGGAGCAGCTCTTTTTGATTTAAAAATTTGAACAACTTTTAACTTCATTTTAGTAAAGACCGTATATTAAACCCTTTAACCACAGGCAGTCATTTGTCATTTCCTTTTGTCCTTTAGGAATTGCCTGTTCAGAGCTCTAGGCGACCAGTTAGAAGGTCACTCCCGGGGCCACCTGTGTCTTCGCCAGGAAACCGTTGATTATATGACGTCCCATCGACAAGACTTTGAGCCCTTTGTTGAGGATGACGTCCCCTTTGCGCAGCACTGTAAGAAAAACAAAACAAAAAAACAAGCGGGTAACATCAGCTACATACGCCAAGAAAACAATGTGATTAGATATACTTACTGACATCTTATTCACAATGGTACCTACACTATATTGCCAAAAGTATTTGCCTTCACACCTATACAAATTTGACTGACATCCCACTCTTAATCCATAGCGTTTAAAATGGTTTCACCACACCCTTTACAGCTGTAACAGCTTCGACTCTTCTGGGATGGTTTTCCATAAGGTTTAGGAGTGTTTACAGCAAATTTTGACCATTCTTCCAGAATTACATTTGTGAGGTCAGACACTGATGTTGGCAGAGAAGGCCTGGCTCACAATCTCCGGTCTAATTCAGCCCAAAGGTTTTCTATCAGGTTGAGGTCAGGGCTCTGTGCAACATGAACACGAAAGGGTCATCCCAAAATTGTTCCCACAAAGTTTTTCCAATATATCTTGGTATGCTGAAACATTAAGAGTTTCTTTCACTGCAGGGGTAAAAGGCTGAGCCCAGCTTCTGAAAAACAACCCCACACCATAATCCCCCCTCCAACAAACATTACACTTGTCGTAATGCAGTCAGACAAGTACCGTTCTGATGGTAACTGCCAAACCCAGACTCATCCATCGGATTTCCAGATGGCGAAGCGTGATTCGTCACTCCAGAGAACATGCCTCCAATGCTCCAGAGTCTAGTGATGGCTCTCTTTACACCACTTCATCCAACACTTTGTATTGCGTTTGAATGCAGCCGCTCTGCCGTGGAAACCCGCTCCATGAAGCTCTCTACACAGTTCTTGAGCTAATCTGAAGGCCCCATGAAGTTCGGAGGTCTGTAGTGATTAAATCTGCAGAAAGTTGGCAACCTTTGTGCACTATACACCTCAGCATCCGCCAACTGGAATATTTAGTAGCGAGGAAATTTCACGATTGGGCTTGTTGCACAGGTCCTATCACGGTATCGCACTGGAATTTACTGAGCGCCTGAGAGCTACCCATTCTTTCACAAATGTTTGTAGAAGCAGTCTCTATGCCTAGGTGCTTGATTTTATACACCTGTAGCCATGGAAGTGATTGAAACAACTGAATTCAATGATTTTGATGGGTGAGGGAATGCTTTTGGCAATATAGTTCCACATGGACAGACAGTTGAGTTCAGTGGGATGCAGTTTTGACCAGAAACTTTGCAGTGACCTCTGGTGGTTATTGCTTCTGAGTGACAGACGTATGTAAGTGGCCTGTGGGAGGGATGGTGTGTCACAAAATAAATATATGATCTCTTAGTTTAAAAATGTGGAAATACCGTTAATGCAATAGGAGAGTATTAGTAATTTAACAGACAGACTTTGAGAGTCATGTGTTGAAAGTTCAAGAGAGCAGTTGTGGCAGTAACAGCTCTTTGCTTGTTTTCCTTGCAGTGGCCAATCTTTCTCAGCCTGGTACTTTTGCTGGCAATGATGCCATTGTGGCGTTTGCTCGCAGTCAACAGGTGAAAGTGGTCATTCATCAGCTCAACACTCCGCTGTGGGAGGTAGGAGCAGACACTTTCAAATTATGTCTCATGATCTCATGCGCTAGTATAATTTGTTATATGATGTCTCTGTGGCACACCACACAGTTTTTATGTTGTGTTTTTATTGCAGATCAACGGTTCAGAGAAGCAGGTGTGCCGAGAGCTACATATTGCCTACCGCTATGGAGACCATTATGACAGCGTGAGACGGATCGGAGACAACTCTGAGAGTCCTGCACAGCTTCGCATAGAGGTATGGCATCCTACCAGACCAGTACTTAAAGAGCAGTTAGCGCTCATCTAGCATGCGTCTTTATATGTTAACACTGCACCCAATGAGGCATCCTCTACTAGATTGTTTCTGATGTTTTTCTTGTCATTGTTGTTCCCAGAATATGCAGAATTCACATGGACAGCAGCGTGAGTTTGGG
This sequence comes from Tylochromis polylepis, assembly GCA_015107715.1. Classification (NCBI taxonomy): domain Eukaryota; kingdom Metazoa; phylum Chordata; class Actinopteri; order Cichliformes; family Cichlidae; genus Tylochromis; species Tylochromis polylepis. The sequence goes on from VVHJ01011636.1 coordinate 14,800, forward strand.
GACGGTCAGAGAGACAGGCACAAAAAGCCTTCTCCTACAGTGTCAGAGGAGGACAACGTGATCCTGAGCTCCATCAAGAATCGAGGGATCCAGGGTTAGAAGTCTCACTTAAATTATTAGCTGCTGGAACAAGTAGACTTCTGTGAGGGAAAGCAACATAATCGTCAGAATCATGAATGCTTTGGATTTTTTTTTTCACAGCTAGTTGTTGTGTCGATCCCATAAACATCCCAGCATTGAACTGAGACTGTTTGCATGACACTAACAGAAATAGATCTGATTGTATTTGTGTGTTTATATCTCTTCTGCCTCAGGTGACGAGGAGAACTTACTCCAACTGAGTGCGGCAACAATCAACGCTGAGTGGCTCGTCGGCTCTGCGGTGGGCCAGTCCTGCCAGGGCCAGTGTGCCTCTGGATCCTGCTCAGCCTGCAGAGCTACAGCCACTCACTGCAGTGATCCCACCCAGTCAGCAGAGGGCAGCAACGTTCAAAAATCCAAGGTTGCTGACACAAGTTTCACGCTAATTATTTGCAATATAAAAGAGCCTGTCTAGCTAAATCAATATTTTATAATTCACTTTATACAGTAGAAATAGATTCACATTGTTCAAGCATTCTGTGTACAGGCTTTTAGTCCAGGCGATGTTGAATTTGAGATTAAGGTGGTGGCTTTTTCATGAAACTAGGTAGACTTCTTAACTTGTAAAATATCTTTTTGCAGCAGTGGTCATGCTTGAGCAGTTTTAAACTTTACTCAATGAGGATAACAGACTTTTTTTGTTTTTGTTTTTTGGTCACCCCTAGGTCTCCAACAAGCAGAGGAAAGAGCAGCAGCGGCTCGAGAAAAAGAAGCGCCAGGAGGAGAGGCATCGACAGAAGTTCCTCCAGAGTAAAGGAGGCCAGGACCAGAACCAAAACCTGCCAGACGCTGTTACTTTAGTACCAGCTCTGAACACTCTCAGCATATAGACTGGAGCATGGCCAAAAACACCTTCTGCTACTCTGGCCACCGGTGGCTGTCAACAAAGTTTTGCACATAGTCAAAATTTCAGTCACATTGGATAACTTTTCCTAAGGAGAACCCTCTAGTATCTTTGCAAAGAGTTTAACGGTGCCTGCAAACTGGTGTGTGTGTGTGAGAGAGATGGGCGAATGTTGTAAGAGACGAGCGAAAGAGCATGAGTATCAGTGTTTCTGTTGGGATTTTGATTTAGTTCCATCCATTCCTGGTGTTGGTGTATGTAGAAACTGCTCAGATGTGGTCTACCTACTACGCTATCTAGCTCCTTTCTATGCTGGACATCGGGCTTTTCATGACTACCACACAGACAATCTTGCACAGCCAGGCTTTTTGATTTGCCACAAACTTGAGTTTATTCTGATGTTTGTTCTGTCTGTGATCGAAGAATGAATTTAAAGTTGGGAGGGTGGGAGGTCAGACGAATTGATTGTTATACACAGTGTGTGTAAGGAACATGGCAATAAATAATAATAAATCAGATTTACCTTTTTATTCCTGTGTGAACCCTGTAGTACATTGCGTACCATCCAAGGTGACGTGCTGTTCAGATTAGAGGTTCATGAGTCAAAGTAAGTTCCTGACATTTTCATTGGGTAATGTGTTTAAAGGCATTAGTGAATTTGTCTTCCCTTTCTTTCTTTTTAAATCAATATTTCTGGCATTAAGACAAATCATTATAGAACTTTAACAGACATAAAGGAAGGATACTGACGCTTCCCTGTGAGCTACTTTCAGCTGCTCCCTTATTCAAGGGGTCACCACAGCAGGTAGAAAATGTGCTGGCACTTATATCACCTTTCTACTCCGAGCTTTTTTTCTACAAGCGTAGTTTTTCTCTTTACTTTGTGTAACGCTCACATGGGTGAAACGGAGGAAACTGGGGGTTCAGTAATTTGCCGAAGGATACCTCAACATTTGTCTCCTCCTCCTCCTGGAAGCATACTAATGATCGTTTACTTCTTAGGGAAAATGTGTAAACCACTACACTATGAAGCCATTACTGAAGCTTCTTGATATTATAACACAATCGCAGAAATCCTGTATTTAATTTGGTTTCTTGACATTTTCCTCACCCCATGTCACTGTCAAGGATCCCACTAATTAGTGCATAACACTGTAATGTAGTTAGCCAACAACAGTAGTCTGTCACTGGATATTTGTGCACTTAGGTGTAATAAATTATCTTGCACTCAGTAAAGCTGGTGCCAATAAACGAGTCTAATATAAAGGGATATACACATGTTGATATGTTATTATGGATACTAACTAGCCTAATCTCATTATGTTTAATATTCCTTCAAGTGTGTGCATTGAATGTTTAAAAAGGGAAGCTATTAAATTACTTCCTGTCATAGTAATGAAGTCAAGTAATCCCCGAGAACCAAAAGGTCAGACTTTAGACTGCTTTTAACTCTCCTTTTCAGTTTTTTTTCTATTACCTGTGTGTGATATTGATGAGAGGAGATCCCCTTAAAATGGTGATCTGAGGTAGACAGCTCAACCCACCTGATGTTCTTCTGTTTGTGAGGGGCAGCCAATAAAACAGAAGCTAGTTTAAAGGGAGAAGTGTTAAAGCTACTAGCTTCAGCTGAACAGTACATGAGTACAGTACATGAACTGTAAGTGCCATGTAAAAGAGCACACCAAGTCCCCCGTGTAGGAGGATATAGCTAAGGCTGCTGTGCCTTAAAGGAAAAAAAAGAAACTGATGCGTTATATGACTTTATATTAGAATAAAATATAATCAGCAAAATAAGTGAGTGGATATCAGACCAAGTTTAAAAAAGAAAAGGAAAGATTAATAAGAGTTCAATCAAATTCACACTACAATATAAGGAAAGTTAATTTTATTAAAACCGCTTTAAAAAAAATTACATTAATCGAAGTCATGCTGGAGCTCATAAAGATGAGTCTGGCTTCAAACGACAAACTATGTACATTTTTTCAAACACACCATTCAGTCGGAAGAGAGCTTGAAGAATCAGGTCGATGTAAACTTCCCGAATGAGCTCATGTGACGAAATATTAAACACTAATGCTATATCATTAGCACTTACAGCCAACAGACTAAATGTCACATGTGATATTTAATCTGCCTGTCCTACCAGACCAAGTGAGGCAACAAAAGCTGGTTTATTTCGTTTAACTTTCCGTTTGTGAAAAGCTGATGTACTGTGTCTTGTTTTCACACTGGAATAAGGTGTAAAGTGGTAAACTGTGTGCTGCAAATTGAGATTCATGGGCGGCTCATTCTGAATGTGGTAATAAAATTACCTTCAAAAAGGTAATTTTCAGTCCTGAGGCTGCTTCTTAGTCCTCTTAGGCTCATGAGCCAAGATTGAATCTGAGGGATCAGTAGCTCCTAAAAGTCCTGTCGGATGTTCTCCTTGTTCTCATCTCCCTGCTGCTGCCGGAGTTGAGTGACTTCGTTTTCCAGCTGAACGATTGCCCGCTCGATCTCATAGTTCTTACTGACCAGTGACACCCAGCTGTTGAAGGGACAAATACAGATGTTAAAACAGAGGGAAAACTTCCGGACGTCAGTGATACAAACATAAACTCTCCCAACAACATACTTGGACTCCAGCTCTCGGAGTTTGGCTCCTGCTGCCAACTGATCGTTCTTACGCTGCCAGTTCAAATCCTGAATTTGCTTCCTGTGTGGCAGAACAAACACACAAACAGGTAAATATAAAAACACGTTAAATGCTGTGTTTTGGAGGAAAAAATCTTGAGACAATGAACTCACCTGAATTTGTGAAGTTCCTTTTGTGCCATCTCAATCATGAAGGCCAAGTTGCTAAAGAAAACAAAACAAAACCAAACACGACACATGTTAGCAGTATTTCCTCACAGACATCAACACAGCGCAGACTGGATCTTGAGACTGTACACACTCGTTGTAGGCCTTCCATGCGTTGGTTCCATACTGCGACATGAGCTCCAGGTTCTCGATACGGACCGCCTGGTGCTCCAGCTGGGCCATCGAGTTATTCACGCACTCCTGCCACGCTGTAATGTCATTCTTCTGTCCTGATGAGGGCGCCGGCAACTCATACCTCAATGAGGAGAACATTTATTAAAATACTGGTGACCACCAGTCCGACCCCTCCGCCTCCTAGTAAACAACACCAATGGTATCAATTTGAAAATCCTACATTGCCGCGTTCTTGAATTATCGCTTTCACGAGATTTTCTGAAAACTTGACCTCTGAACTTCAGGTTGAGGTCACCGAGACTCAAACTCATCTGAGATTTTTAGTAGATGCACCTATGGTATCACTTGTAGCTCCTTTCTTTCTTTTGTTATAGCATTCACAAACTTAGGTGTCCACGACCGCCAGCCGGGGTGACGATAATACCCAATCAGCCTTTTACAGGAGAGGGGCAAACTTTAACATGTGAACCAATAAATCAGAAATGAAGGCAAAAAAAAGAAAAATACTCAGTTACCACCCTGTTTTCCAAAGATGTTGGAATATGATCCATAATGTACATTAACAAAATAAAAACAAAACAACAAGAGCTGAGTTAACTGAACAGTCAGAAAATGTGGAAATCATTTAAGTGCTACATAAAATGTTGAATTTCTATTTCTTTTCACAAGAATCTATGAAGTCCTGTGAAAAACTAAGTGCATCCATCCTGCTTCCTTATGACTGTAAGTAGCAGCTAGATTCTGCCAATCAAATGTCATTTATTAACTGATCATGATCACCTCTATAAAAGCTTTTGACAGTTTGCGTATCGGGTGATTGTTAAAACGATGCTACAGTCCCAGCAACTTTAACACAAGGTCAGATCGTAAAATGCTCAGAGAAACTGCAAAATGACCAGGAGCTACATCTCAGACTCGACAGGCTTCGATTAGCATGTTAAATGTTAAAGTTCATGACAGTAAAGTTAGAAAACTGAATAAATATGGCTTGTCTGGAAAGGTTTCCAGGAGAAAGCGTCTCTCTTAAAAGAAAATCATAGCATGGCCGAGGTTTGCAAAATTGCATTTGAACAAACCAGAAGTCTTTTGGACAGATGAGACCAAAGTGGAAATGTCTGACCATAATAGACAGCAACATGTTTGCAGAAAACCAAACACAGCACATCAGCACAAGCACCTCACATCAACTGTCAAGCACGGTGGATTTGTGCTCGTTTTGCAGCCACAGGGCCTGGGCAGCTTGTAGTCACTGAGTTGACCATGAACGCCTCTGTATACGAAAATATTCTAGAGTCAAATGTGAGGACATTTGTCCAACAGCTAAAGCTTTGGACAAAAACTCACAGGACTGCACAACAGCAGATCAACAATTTAAGAACCACATTTTGTCTCGTCCTTGACAAAACTTTAAATGACTGGTTGTGATCTTTGGGCCCCCAGACTACACTGCATTAAAAACACAGCTTTATAGTGTAAATCAGTGCATGCATGAACAGCCTAGAAAGAACTTGGAAGCCGTCTAGTAGGTTTATTATATGAACACATCTGTCTTCCTCTGTGGTAAATAAGCATAAAGCGCAACTTGCAGCTAAGCTACTATAAGGCTCTTACAGTTGGCAGGGTTTACCTCTTCATACTCAGGAGTTCCATCGGCTGCCGAGCCGCCAACCGCTCAAATTCATTCCTCATTATTTCTGTCTGAAGGGGGTGAGAACAAAGAAGAAGTGCCGTTATTTCTTTGTCACCAGCTGAAACCCCTAAGAAGGTTTGAGACTTCTGATCAGTTAATCACCTCAAAAGCAGAGAAATCGGGAGTGGGCAGGTAACTCAGGTAGTTTTTTGTAGGTCGGTATCTTCTGGTCTCCTCTTCGACCAACGCTGCTGCCTGAAGGAAGAAACAGGATTCGTGTTTGGCACGGGGAATATTTTGCAGCCACTGGGAACTTCACTTGAATTGCATTAGAATTGCACAATTCACTTCTTGTTACTTGACCACTGAAACACTTTGAGGTTTAGCCTTTTAATTAGGAATTCATCAGTTGAGAAACTGTGGGGTAATACTGCTGTTTCACTCATTTTGTTGCCTTATTGGTTAAAAGGTACACTTCTCTTTTTTCCATACACAGGGAAAAATGAAACAGACCCTTAGAGCACGTAACTTCTTATAACAGACTGGGACTAGTGAAAAATCAAACATTCCCACTGCTACCATATTAAAATATTCTACTGCGACAATCTATACAGGACTTTATGTCCCTTTTGTGTGTCTTATCCAAATGTTTAACTACAGGAAGAAAAATACAGTCTTATGGACTCCAACTTACAGTAAAACAAGAAAACACTTAAATACCCCTCGCATACTAAGATGTGACTATTGCAAATGCTAAGATATGCAATAGACACCTGTCAGATTTGAGACAAGTCATCAAGTGCTGAATGAGTAACCGTTTTTTGAAGCCAAATGATGCTGCACACAATCCCATGGGAGTGTCTGAGTGCTTTTCTGTTGTCAGATCTCCTGTTATGCCACTGTGGTGTATGACTGTCAAAACAGCTGCTCTTACTACAGACTGTAGAGCTGCATGACACACAGCAGTAAGGCAAGTAAAATCTGTGTACTTTAGATGTGATGAGGGCCAACTGAGGATCCAGTGAAAAAGTCTTGATCAGTGAAGTGTTTAGTAGTGACCATGAGGAAATTATTGAAAACACTGACCCAAAAATATATTAATGTGCAAAAGTCTTGAGCTACCCCTCATTTGTTTCTTGGTCATTTTTCAAAGTTATCTTTAGCAACAGTTCTCAGGCTTTGTGAAGATCCTTCAAAAAAGTTTTCTTTGGACAGTGGCTGCTTTCGCATTTGTTTGCAGTCCAAAAATGAACGAATAAAAAAAAGAAAACCAACTTAAATTGTATCTTTAGACACTTTGTCAACAGCAGCCTGTCACAATAACATATAATTTTTTCCCATTTCTTTTGTTAAATCTAAAAGAAAGAAAGAAAGAAAGAAAGAAAGAAAGAAAGAAAGAAAGAAAGAAAGAAAGAAAGAAAGAAAGAAAGAAAGAAAGAAAGAAAGCACATCCATAAAATATTTTTGGGGGGTCAAGAAGTTGATTGCCAAAGAGCTGTTAGATGGCATTTCTTTGCATGTTGTGAAAAGTGTCCATTAAAATTGAAGAAATTGAACAAAAGAAGAAGTGGAAGACTTAAGAACTATCTACAGCAGATGGACGGTATCTGAAAGTCATGTCTTTGAGAAATGTGAAAAATCTTGACACCGTACCTGAGAGATACATCTGGATCATCACTTGTGTCATCTACTGTTCATGTCATCAGAAATGATCTCAGTTGAAGGCTAGCTGTCAAGAATCCATTCTTAAAAATGGGAAAAGGAAGAAAAGGGCTGATGCTGACAAAAGAGAGCGGTAAGACATGGTGGAGGCTCTGTCATGGTTTAGGGCTGCATTTCATCAGGTCGTGATTGGGAACTTGTCAAAACTGATGAAACTATGAATCTAAAAACGTACGGTAAGATTATGAGCTGCTAGCAACGGCATCATTATGACAATGATCCTAAACACACTGCCAATGCATTGAAAGCAAACCTGAATAGAAAAAACCCTCACAATTGCACACAATGGATCAGTCGTGGATTGGCCTCCTCAGAGCCTGGACCTCAACGTTATTAAAGCAGTGTGAGATCATCCTGATAGAAAACAGAACAAAAAGCAGCCAACATCCAAAGAAGAGCTTTGAATGTCCTTCAAGAAGCCTGGAGAGCTGTTCCTGAAGACTACTAAATGAATTTACAGGAAAGTTGCCTAAGAGAGCTCAGGCTGTTTTGAAGAATAAAGGGGTTCATACCAAATACTGACTTTAAAACTCTTATAATTGTACAAACTGTGTTTTTTTTCCCCTTTATATGCTGTATTTACATGCATGTTTACACATGCTTCAACTAATCGATACATATATTTCGCTTTTTTTCCTGATAAAATATAATGAATGGGTTTTTCAAGATTTCATTTAATCTACATAATAAAGACACTGTCCTGACGTGAGCCTGGTTAACAGAGCACATTACCCAGCTTCAGAAGTAAAACTTATAGTGTCCGCTGAAACACTGCAGTGTGCCATTTCCATGTAGCATGGTTAGCTAGCACGTTGTGGTTGAACTGCCGGTTTACTCACCGCTTCTCTCACACCTGCCGCATCGTAACCTTGGTCGAAATATGGCAGAGCATCTACAAACACTTCTCCAGCTACTGAAGCCGTCCCAGCCATTTTTAATAAGTCAATATATTGTTCACTTTGTTGAATTGTCTCGCTTTCTGCTAAATAAACCCAAAGCCCAAGAGTCCCTTTTCTTCTTCGTTAATTCTCGCGTCTTCTTCGAATTGGTGCTTTAGCGCCACCACATGGTATGGAGTGCTTATCTTAATGTTCTTTAAAGAGTGGACAACATGTATGCAGGACCAGGAGCATAACACACATCGAAATAAAGCATGCCATGAATTCATAATTAAATGTGCAATAAAACATGAATTAGTAAATTACATTTTCAATGTCCTCTTTTCATTTAGTCGTTAATAAAACAATTCATTATTTGATCAATTAATAGACATTAAAAATACATATTTCTACAAACTATTAATCCATTAATAAATATCTCAAATTGCAAAAGGGTTTACAGAAAAAAAATGGAATACTTATTAAAAACATAATTTAAAAAGCAACTTCAAATTAAAAATTTAAAAACAGTGTCAGGGTTCTACCCCAACTCCGCTGGATAAACAGAGACCCACTCAGAAACGAAATATCACACAGAGAGCTCAAGTTTTTACACCCGCGAGAGGGAAGGAGACCTTCGGCCCCCTTTCCCTCTGTGAGCTGTTTTATTGTTTACATAAATGAATATTCATAAAGCTTGTGTTACATTTGGAAAGCGTTTCCCTGTTGGCCAGGGTATAATTCCATATATAGTATGCAGCAAATGTTGGGCGTGTTAGTATTAGTGAGAAAGAATGAGCTATGTACAAAGTTATCTGTGTGTGTGTGTGTGTCTGTAGTACAGTCTCATAACATGTTTTTCAGCAATGGGCGTAGCAACTTTGTGGCGGGGCGTGGCTTGCGGTGCCGTGCGGTGGAGAAGGCTTCACCTGCACGGCATCAGCAATCACGCCTCGCCAGCTATAAAACGGGTCCGGTGCAGCCTGAGGTTATTGTTGGTGGTGTTATGTACAGCCGGTGTCTGTATCAGCAACGGTGTGTAAAGTGTGTCGTGTTTATTAATAAAAACATGTGGAACAACATGCCTGTGTCTTGGGGTCTGCCTTGGGTGCGTCACAAACTTATAATATGCACAGCAGTACTTCAATAATTCAACAATGACAACTTTAACCATGATTATTAAACCTAACAAATAGATTTTCAAAATGTTTTTAAAAAAAAATACAATTTAATAAAAGAAATGGGTAAATGGATTTAAAACTGAAAGACAAACTTTTCTGACATTTAAAATGATGATACCATCCCTCCTTTTTAATTCGATTTCCTTTCCTTAGCTATTGGATTAACTATTGGATTAGCCTCTCCATTTTGGAAACCCTGTCCTCCTCAGCAGTATGTTGAGTGAGTCTAAATAATAAATCAATGATCTTATTATTACAGGATTATCTATTGGATTAGCTTGTCCGTTTAACCTTTCTGTGACTCTTTTGGTTTTTGTGAATAAAACAAAGCAAATTAGCTTTACAATGTCATATGCCAGTCGTGTAATCCTAACATGACCCTACACAGCTTGTTAGTACAGTGTTTCCCAACCTTTTGGAGCCACGGCACATATTAGAAAAATCACAAAACCACCAAACAAAAATGTCACCAAAAGCATAATTTTTCCTCGCGCACCAGGCATAGCAGTGTCTCACTCACATCATGACTATTATGTAATTTTTTCTTCGTCTTCTTCTGTTTTACTGGCAGTTGGCAGCCCATTTAATTAGAGCAGGTAGTTGCACTGCCCTCTAGTGGAAGAGAATTTAATTGCTCTGCCCGTTATTCACCTAATCGGGTGGAACCAGATAATCTTCCACGGCACATCTGATCATTTCTCACGGCACACCTCTGTGCCGCGGCACAGTGGTTGGGAAACACTGTGTTAGTACTCACGTTATTTTACCAAACCTTTGGTGCCTAGGCTTAAATGCTAGTCATTACAGCATACTGGACATTGATTGCTTATCTCCAACATACTGTTGAAGAGAGAGTGGGACTTCCTCATCGGAGAGGGTAATCCAGTAACTAATGGGAAAAGAAAATAAATTGAAAAGGGAAATAAGAATTATTTTAGATTTCAGAAAAAAATCCTAATTTAATTTAGGAATCATTTACTTATTTCTATCTTTAAATTTTATTTTGTAAAAGATTTTGAAAATCTGTTTTTAAAATTTTAAATTGGAAATACTTTCTTAAATTAGTTTTTTTTATTTAGTGTTTCATGCTTTTTCTGTAAATTGCGTTTCATTTAGAAATATTGAACTCCTATTTTATTGCCCATTGAATTATCAAATAATTAACTGCTTTATTGATGTCTTAATAAATAGAATACATTAAAAATGAACTTGTAAATTAATTTAGCAATGAATATTTTATTGGGCAATTAATTATTAATTCATGAAATGCTATAATTCTATGTGTGTGACTCTCCTGGTGCTCTGTGAAATAACCCCAATGTTCTGTTAGCCAAATTAGCTTGTCTAAGATTCTGACTAAATATTACTCATTTCTTGAGTGTCAAATATCTTTCAGATGCCTCATTTCTGACGGTGAGGCAACATTCTCTACTGTTTCTTGTCCATATAGGTCACATCTATTTGTAAAGTTTACATATTTTGAATATTTTACTATTTAGTCAAGTATGTCCAAATCTGTAAATTAGATTATTATTTCTTCTGTATTTTCAATCACAGCTTTCCTCATACATTCCTTTAACTTTCTCACTTTCCTTTAGAATTGGTCAACTAAAAGGCATCATTCTGATTGTTCTTCTACCCCAGTGCAGTTTCTTGACACTGAATTTAAAATTTATTCTTTTCATCCAAATGGCCCTATCATCCACCAAATCAGAAACTGCATCCCATTCCTTTTTAAATTACTGAGACAAATAATAAAGAGATTCCTTGCGATATTTAATTTTCAGAAACCAGTTTCTTCAATACTTTTTGCCTATTCTGACTTGTTTAAGTCTTCTGCTTAAAAAAAGCCTTCCATCCAGTCTTTGACACCTAACTCACACAGCTTAATCATTAATGTCTGGTTATCATTCTTTCTGTATCACACTATTGGCCAGAGATAAATGTTTCCATTATCATAAAAATTGACACATTTATTGCCCCTAGGCCCCCTAAAACCCTTCATAAAACCATACTTTTTTTTAAAACGCCTGTTTCCTCCTTCTCCTTCTCACCTTAGCAGACCCCAACTTGTTATGGGTAATACAAAGCCTTTGAAGTAAATAATTTACTTTGAAGCTTAGGTGACAAAAGTAAGGAGCTAAACAATTCTGTTCTTTTAGGCCATCTCATCTGACTGAGGATTTATGAAATCATGATTTTTTATTAAATCTCGAGATCGAATCTAAGTGAGCCCCATTATTCCCCAGTGCGGATGATGTTCATGTGGGGGTTTTTTTTCATTGGGGATTCACATCATAAATAATAGTACTGCAGGATTTCTCAGTGGCACACATGGATTGTTTAAATGTGTATTGTTCTTCAAGCTATAACAGTCTTGCAGACTCATAAACTGGAACTGGTGAGGGAACTGGATAAGTGGTGGAGAAGATGGTGGAGACAGAAGGTCATGGCGTGAATTTGTGGTCTGCTATTCATATGGTAGCCTACCAATGCAGATGCTCCAGCTCCACATCAAACTTGGTTTTACTGACATGAGTGACTCTGCAAGATAAAGGCAGATTACTTATGATTTTGAAGATTGCATGAACTTTGTGGTCAGTATTAAAGTCAGGTCAAAGAAAGATAAGACAATAAGACAGTAAATGAACCATCTTACTTGGTTTTCAAAACAAAGCTACTTTAACAAAATTTTAATAAGAAGAATACTACAAAAGGCACTCCTCAGTTAAGCGTTACATCAGGGTGTTAAGTGTTAAGAGGAAGTTCAAAACACACAGGATGGGTAAAAGGTTAACTAACAACTTAAAAAAGAAAGAATAAAATACACAGACATACGAGGAAGGTAACAAGGAATAGGCAGGCACAATCAGGGCCGGACAAATAACAATAAAGGTGGGAAAAGAACAAAGACAGGAAGAGAAAACACAAGATGACACACATAGGCAATGACTTCCACAATAAGACAGGAAGTAACTGAAAAGAGAGGCAGAACTCCCACACACTGACAAACAGGAAGGCACAGGCAGGGAGGCACATGGAAAAGGCAAACATCCAGGAACACAGAACATGGCAGGATGTGATTCCTATCATGTTCCTGTCTTGTGTGCTGATATTCATCTAGTTGATGCTGAAGCTGATCAGTAAGATCCTCCAGTCAGGATGTTGTCCTAACATCTGGTGCAAAGGTCTCATTTCACACATTCATAGGAGAGGAGACAAATCAGACCTCTACAGCCTTAGCATCAGTGTCAGTGATTGCTGAATAATTCAGCTGTATTCTAACAGCCAAATAAAATCAGTCTAGCTTCATTCTCCAAAAACACATCTACCCTTCACATTTTGACTAACAGTTATGTTTAATTTGTATTTTTTATATTCAAGAGCAGTTTAAGACTAACTTTGTAAATGAAAGTAGTATTTTTCTTGGGTTTTTAAGATGCTTTTATCAAGGATTCCATGGCAACAGTAACAGATGCAATTTCAAAGTCTTTAACCTCATGTTTAAAAATATTTTTCTAGGAAAATGGGAATTAGGTGTAGTGATTTATTGAAACATGCATAAGCACATATGGAAATACAGTATACAAGGACCTCTAGTAATTTCTTTAATTAGCCTTCAGGAGTAGGAAGATGTTGGATGTTGCTGACAATTTTTCTGTTCTCAAGACAATCGCACACTGCTTCAGGCTCTGTGGAGGCCACTGATAGTGTTCCAATATATGTTTTCTATCATGGTATATGCTTTTACTGCATTGGCAGTGTGTTTTGGATCATTGGCAATCTGACGTGTATTGGTATATACCAGGGGGGTCTCAAACTCATGGCCCGGGGGCCACTTGTGGTCCGTATATTGACGTGAAGAAATATAATGCAATGTGGCCCTTGAAGTTACTTTTTTTGTTAGGGAGGATTTATTTGTTGTTGAGTGCAATGTTAAAATAAGTTCTTTAAAAAGCAACAAAAAAAAATTTAATATGAAGGCAATATGGGCAGAGAGTACAAACATGTTGAGGGATTGGCTGTGTTAGTTCAGTGTGAGAGTTATTTGCAAAAAAAACAAAAAAAAAAACCCAATTTTCACTAGTAGTCAAAAACTAATGTGTACACTTATGTCTGCATTTTTATTTTGTTAAATACAAACAAAATTATAGCAGAAGTGCTGCCATGTGTCTGGCCAGAAAGAGAGTACCAATGTGTTTATTCGGTAGTTCAATGAAAGGCTTCAGTTAATTAAGAGTGAGAAAAAAAATTGCGTTCATGTTTGCAGTTTTGTCTTGTTGTACAATATTAGAATTTTAAAAAAACAAACAAAACACTGCATTTGTGGGTGTTTTCTTGTTTGTTTGTTTTTGTACTACTTGAACACTAAAGTGGCCCTCGCATGAGATGACAGTGCTAGCAGTGGCCCACAGCTCATTTAAGTTTGAGACCCCTGGTATATACAGTATGTATGAGTGTGAGTAATAAGAACTCTTATCATCTTGATGCATGCTCAATCATCCAGGTAAGTAAATCCCAAAAAGTTGATTCTGTTCATCTGGACGTAGCGTTTTCAGTGGGAGAAACGTTTCGTCACTCATCCAAGTGACTTCTTCAGTCTCAGCTGACTGCAGGTTTCCCCAACCTTTCAAACAGTACCTTTGCACAATGACTGAAACTAGCACCAATGAATGAACAATGGGCTGTGAGGTCAGTTTCTTCATCATTCATATACAAATTGTCATGACCACTGATCAGCAACCACTGATCAAATACCAATGATCAATGGTCATGAGTACCATTCACAGAGAGTTGGGGAATGGCTGCAATCACAGCACTGTAAGATGGTGAAAGATGTACCCTTAGGCCCCTTCCTCGATTCAGAGATGGTCTTTCCCTTTTCATGTAAATGGCCTCCTTGACTTCCCGCTCAAACCAGAGAACAGAACATTACATCAAGAAGGCCGTGAGTAAATGTGGGTATCCCAGCTGGACATTTGTCAAAGCTGGGAAGGCGCCTAAAGAAAGCTCCAGGAGAGAAGAAGGACAACTGCTGCCTAAGCAAAAACGTATGTGTTTGGAGTATTGGAACAGTTGAGACGCATTTTTTCTAAACACTGCGTCTCTGTGGCTCTCCATTAACTAACTCGTCAGGCCAGGACTCCGCAGTCTATTCACACCTACAGGCCAGTGGCCACTCCTTCACTGATGAGGATGTACACATCCTGGACAGGGAGGAACGCTGGTCTGAATCGAGGAGGGGGCCTAAGGGTACATCTTTCACCATCTTACCATGCTGTGATTGCAGCCATTCCCCAACTCTCTGTGAATGGTACTCATGGTATTTGATCAGTGGTATTTGATCAGTGGTCGCTGATCAGTGGTCATGACAATTTATATATTAATGATCTCCCACTGAAAACGCTACGTCCAGATGAACAGAATCAACTTTTTGGGAACTATTCACACTGGATGTTAAAACTCATACTACAATACTACAGAGCAAGGACTGCTATAAAAGCTGGACATAATTTTTTTAAAGTAGTTTGGCCCTGAAAAAAAAGAATATGATCTGGCTGAATATTGTTTTACTACCAGGGATAAAAAAAAAAATTAAAAAGACAGATTCTAGCCAAGTACAGACTGGACTAGAAAAAGAAGACACACAAAAATCTTGGCAACCAACAGATAAAATGTTGGAATGAGATGCTGAGAAAGAGATTTGCTCCCTCCTATAATATAAAACATTCAGTAACACAAGAAACATTTCACTCTGGACACTGGATTCAGTTGTGTTTGATGAATTTTTTTTTTTTTTTTTAAAAAAGCCTCTAAAAATGTGAAAAATACTCTGAAGAGAAGGAGACCAGGAATATTTTTCTGTTCACTATATACAATCATGCCACAGCCCGAGGATCAGATGCACTCAGTATCTAAATTCACACACATAAGTATGCACACATACACTGTAGATACTATACATGATTACAATGTTTTAATTTCAACATTAGTACTAATCAGATCATTGTCGTAGATTGTAATAATGTAAATATTGATCATTTAAATTTTCATGCTAATGACATGTATTTGAATTTAATCTAATTGAGCTGAACTGAAGTGAGAGAAACAAGAAGATGCAAAGTGTTGGTAAAGGTGGAGTTACCCACAAGGCTCAAATCCATACATTCTTGTGGACTCGTGCATCGTGCCACGCCACTGTTGACGTCACTACTACAAACGCAGGCTCTGCGAAGAACTGCAAGGCAACGTTTAAGACGCCTCCAACCATACTCTTCTTTCGCCTTCTCAACCAGTCAGCATTCACTGTGCTGACTCACGTTGTGCTGATGATTATCGGCAGCTGTAGGAGTAAGAGGTATCCTCAAACTGTGCTGACTGGGTTCATTAATATATTTTACATTTCTTAACTACATATGTTTAATTTTAAGTGAAATTTAAATACGTCAAAGGCTTTAATTTAAGAACTACTGACAACAGTTAAGCCCAGATGTAAAACAGATGTGCAAATTACAAACAGCCTCTTTTCTCTCATTCTTCCTCTCTTTCCTTCTCTGTCCCTAAGATATGGGACAAAAGTAATATATTGTGGTATTTACACAGAAACTGTTAGCAAAGTTTGTGGCTCAAAGTTTAATCTGCTGTCAACAAACGCAAAGTATTTAATTTACTTGATAATAGCTCTTTAATAATGCCCTTTTATTTCTTTCGGAAAATGTTTCAGCTCATGCACAGAGCCCAGATTGCATCACGTGTGTAGAAAAGCAAAGGGGCGTCGACGTCATGACGTCCCCACGTACTCCTGGTTCGAGAAGTTACGCAGGATGTGCAGCGGTTCTAAGAGGAAGGAAGATGGCGGATAACAAAGGCGAAGAGGATATGGAAACGTCTGCTAATTCGGACTCCGTGCCTTCACTGCAAGATACCGAGCCGCCTGAGACGAAAAACGAAAATGCAGTAATAGTCATAGAAACAAATACAAAGGGAGACGAAGAAAGCGAGTCCCGCGAGAACGCAAACGAGGCTCCTACACCCAGCAGTGAAGGAGGAGACGTTAGCAGCAGCAGCAGTAGCAACGGCAGCAGCGGGGCTGCTGGTGCTGTAGAAGAAACCAACGGTAGCACTAGCCCGGCTGGGACCAGTAGCACCAATGCAGAGCCGACTGCGGCTGAAGCTGTCGGGGATGCTTCGGTCGGTGGACTCGCCGCTGAAATGTCCCCCCCTCCCGCGGCTTCCGCGGCCACACCGGTATCCACTCCCATTAATTTACTGGATACGTGCGCAGTGTGTAAACAAAGTCTTCAGAGTCGAGACTGTGAACCAAAACTTCTGCCTTGTCTGCATTCCTTTTGCCTGAAATGTATCCCGCAACCAGACAGGCAGATAAGCGTACAGGTTCCTGGACCGCACGGGCAAACGGACACGCACATAGGTGAGTTTATCCCCAAGTAAGCAGGCCTCACCGCTTGTTGGGTCGGTCATCTGTTCTCAGTTAAGATCAACCGTTGACCATCGGAAGTTTGGGATTCAGCAGCTGGAAGGGTAAATGATCGTGATTGAGGTGGCCCATGTGGCACCTGTATGATTATTTTGACTCTTGACCTTTTAAAACTGTGTGCTTGTTGTTGGGTAGATGGCCAATCTGCCAGTGGTGAGAATCTTAAGTGCCACGAATTAATAACGTCCACCGTAACAAATATAAGCAAACAGCAGTAAGCAACACGAATTAAAACCGCTTGAATTACAAGAAGACAACGACGATGCAGGGGTCTCACTTCCCTTCAGCAGGCTCCTTTCCATACTGATCAGTAGACAGCAGCTAAAACATAAGGATGGATGCTGATCAAAAGATTGTGGGCTGCTGCTTCTCATGCACCACTGCATAACAGGAATGACTACTCTACCGTGGTGTCTCCATATGTCCGTGTCTGTGTCCGCATCCGAGTACAATCGTGGCTTTAGTTACAGTTTGTAACAAAGAAGCATTCATCTGCAGAGAGCTGGAGTGGAAGATGTTTGTACACATGTATTCTGATTCCTAGAAATCCAAATGTTTAGCGTGTGTACAGCACTTCATAGTGCATGCTAAGTTGTCATTGAAATGCAACTGCAGGGTCTGCTAGAGAGTGTGGAATTTATCTTTTCATGTATTTAGCAGCTCTCTTGATAATGACATTTTCTTTCATCTTCCCTGATGAGCTCACTTAGTACATGATGTAAAAAGCATAATTTGAAGATAAGGTCTTGTGAATGTGGTGCAACACAATGATGCAGTGAAGATGTTTCTTGTCACCATATTTGCTACCTTGCTGTAGCTGTAAGAGTGGACACATCCTAAAGACTGACTAATGTAGACTCCATGGTTCTGATACATTTTTGGTAAGCCTGATTATCAGATGCTTGGCAAGAGCACCTCAGGGTTGATCGTTTTAGCTGGTGTACCAAAAGCTTTATCCTGACTTTTGATCAAAACTACAGCTATGTCACATCTGCTTTGTAAAAACAGGAAAGCAGACCAGGCTTTGTGTTGCTAGACTTTGGCTAATGATACCTTGATGGACAAGACTCGCTTTTCTCCCGCTAGTTTTTATCAACAGGTTCGAATCAGAGGTTGGAGGTCAAATAATGTTCAGACACAGTTTCCTTGGTGCAAAAATGTCATATCAAGGGCTCATCTTCCCAGACTAACACACCATATGCTGGTATACAGCCGTAGACATTCCACTACAGCAAACTATATACAGGCCGTCAGGAATTTAACAACTGTGTGCCTTTTCTGTCATTATTTGACATTTTGTGGGATAAATTAACTGGTAACCTATTGGATTGGACTGATTCTTATATTAATTTGGAGGTCATCCATGATTACTCTAATTACTGAAGTTTACTGTGCAAGAAAATGCACTGTGTGGACAGAACTACTGAGCCACCTACAGTGCTGCTTGGCCGTGGAATCCCATGCCATGAAGCTCCAGTGCACAGTTTTTGTACTGATGTTAATGCCTGACGAGGTTTGAAAGTCTGCCGTTTCTGCGTCAGCAGAGAGTAGCGATTTCTATGCACTATGCACCGCAGCACTCTGTGACCCTGCTCTGGAACTTTACATGGTCTTCCCCTTCCCCATTGTGGTTCCTAAAACCTGCCACTCTGCACTTACAGCTGATCGTGGAATATCTAGGAGGGAACTGACCTGTTGCAGTGGTAGTATCCACATACAGTACCACACTGTAACTCACTGAGATCTTTTTAATGACTGATTCTTTTACAAATACTTGTAAAGCCAGACTGCATGGCTAGGTGCTTGATTTTACACACATATGGTAATGGGATTGAAAACACCTGAATTCATACTTAAAGCGACAGTGTAGTCCAATACTTTTGTCCATAGAGTGGATAACTAAACCAGTCACTTTCCTGTTTCCTATTTCTTGCTTAATCCGAAAGACCTTACAAGTTATAGTCATATAATTCATCATTCAGCTTTAGCTATGTGAGCACAGTTTTATCTCTTACAATACCTGTCACCAAACTCTTTTTTTGAGTCATTTTTAATATCACATTGTCCAAGTTCTGTTTTTAGGAGTGACCCTTATATTGCTTTCTGTATCACATGGCCTCTCACTCATCATGAAATATACTGTTGTTCAGTGGGACTTTTATATTTCAATTCTGAATGTTCCTTTTGTGACTGTAGCTGCCACACTCAGTCATACCTGGGCTGGTGTTTTGGAAAACAAAGCAGGGTCGCTTCCCCTTGTTAACATAAGGTGCTTTGTGGACCTCATGTTAAGAAAAGGTTTTATAGCATGTGGAGGAAGTCCCCCCCCCCCCCCCCATTCTGGG
>VVHJ01011638.1:12317-24990 GCA_015107715.1 Tylochromis polylepis
CATCACAGCCTGCCGAAAGCTGTTATCCACGTAAGACGCCATTGTTTTGGAAGAAGCCGTCTAGAGGATGTGGAATTCCTTATCCTTAAAATTACTTATATCCAGGGGCAGGGATATATACAAAACAAGTCCCCCTATTGTCTTGCTTTATTCTCGTCGCCTGTGCTCAGATGCTAGCGGGTAAGCTTGGGAGTGCCCTGAGCCAGGCCACGACTGGAGCCAGACAGCCGAGCAGTCTCCTCAGGGTGTCTGTCTTTCTGCTGCCCGTGCCGAATCCGGCTGCCAACACCGGTCCCCGCCGGGGAGGAAACTTCCTTTAAAAGCGCCGGTCAAACTCCCTCTCTTAAGAGTTATTTTCTTAGCGTAAAAAGTGTTGTCCCTTTATTCAAGCCAGCGTTCATTAAAGCCATTCCTTGTCTCTTCAGCATTCTGCTCTGCTAGCGACGGGGGAGAATTCCATACAAGGATCCAGCAAACAAAAAAGTG
Source organism: Tylochromis polylepis (assembly GCA_015107715.1). Taxonomy (NCBI): domain Eukaryota; kingdom Metazoa; phylum Chordata; class Actinopteri; order Cichliformes; family Cichlidae; genus Tylochromis; species Tylochromis polylepis. Next base: position 12,804 of record VVHJ01011638.1, read on the forward strand.
AGGAAATAGCAAGCGGCTAACCCGTCAGCAACCAGCTCTCGCCCATTATCAGAGGAAGACTCCCGTCCTCTCACTGAGAAAATCTACTATGTTTGCATTTTGATGGAGCTAAAAGTGAAGATAGAGCCGCCGCCGCTCTGCTCTGTTGTGCGCCACCATGGTGACTGACATACCGAGAGCATAAAGACCAGCGGAGCTAGCAGTGGACGTTCCTCATAACCTTTCAAAATAATACACCAAATGACGCTAATAAAAAGACAAAGGAGGCTGTGGAAATTTTAGGCAAAATATACATAAATAAATATGCATTTGGGTGTGTTTTGCGTCATTTTTTTTCTTTTATGCAAGGCTTCCATGCCAAAATTACCTTGCTTATGATCGTTTTCAAAGAAATAAAATCAGTGGAGTCCACCTATATCATAATCCACCACATAGTAAGCTGTTATAGAGAATTATTTTAGTTTCTTCTGTAAACGTGCAGGTTTTTGATTCAATGTTATTATTTTCCATACAATTCCGCTTTGGTTGAGGAATTATATTGGACTATTTTGAAGGGGGCATCGTTGCATTTCCGTTCAGGCTGTTGTTGTCTGTATTTCACTTGACAGAGATTATTGTCACAAGGAGGCGGCTAATCATGGGCGAGTCCATTTAACAAAAAAGGGAATGGAGGACGTAATGTGGCAAAAATTATGCTTTGGCTCCACCAAGTGACTTAATGAAGAATTACAGTTGTGAGATAATACGAAAATATGCCCATTGACCTTGGTGTATAATTCATTGCTGTTTAATCACTGAAGTGTTTCCCTCCTGTTTTAAACAAGCAATTGTGCCACCCTTACTGAAACCCAGCACAGACCCTGATGACAGTCTGAGCTGCTATCTTCTGTTACCTAGGTTATTCCTCCCCTTTGTATCCATCTTTGAAAAATATGATATCTCATATCACTCTTATGCTGATGAAACATAGTTTTACCTCTCAATTACAGCAGACTGTCTTTGTTCACCAACAAGGATGTTTAGCTGCCTTGATCGATGAATTGTGAAGAGTTTCTTTAAGGGTTCCTTCACCTCTGTTAACAGTGTGAGGAAAGTGTTTTTTATGCTTTACAGTTGGACTACTGTAACTCCTTGTACATGGAGTCAAGCCTTTTCAAGGTTAACCTGACTCCAGTTGATTCAAAATGCAAATTCCAGATTATCATCAGTGAGATTCTGGCTTGTGGTGGTTAAATTAATAAACTCTTAACATTTTAGCTTTACAAAACTCACTTTTCTGCCCCGGGGGTAACGTAGGTTATTATCTGCTCTTTTTCAGTTCCCTGCACACATGGAGTGGACTTTTTCATTTGCTATACAAAGGTTCTGAAACAGTTTTTCTTTTCATATTAAATCAAAATGTAAAGATCTTTTCAAGTCCACTCTTAATAGCCTGTTATTTTTGCATTCATGGTTGGTAGTTTCATTGAGTTTCTGAATAAATGAATACATTTATTTATTTATTTATTCATTCATTCATTTCATTTCATTGTGTAATTGGTTTTTCACTCTGTTATTTGCAGTTTGTTTATCGCTCCTGTTTGCGTGGTTGCTATGTGCTTAATAACCATTCTCTTTTCATTTTGTATTTATTGCTTCATCAACAAGGTTTTGTTTTTATTATGCACTGAATGGAACGCTGCTTTTTAATGTGCTTAATAAATAACAATTAATTTACTTATAACCAAGGACAGGGATATTTCACTTAATTTTACTGGGCTTGACATAAATAAATACATAAATACTTCATATAAATAAAGGAGTGAATGGGCATAGTTAAACACTTAAAGTATAATCTGCTTTTAGGCTGTAACTAGGCTACAAGCAATGATTCCATGACAACAACCGATGGCCCTGAGGACAGAGCAGACTGCTGGGCTCATGTTATCACCCATGGGTGGCCATTATCTAGGTGTATCTAGTCTGCAACTAGTTCAAACATAACAGGAAGAGAAATGATGCAAAACAGTGAAACAACTGCAGGACAGTCACAGTATGGACAGAGGATTGTTTTTACAGGTAGGCAGAAGTATGCAGAGAATATGCTTGCATTAGTTACTTCAACTCACTAAAGTTCTGGGGGATCAAATTATGATGTTAAAATTAGAGCTGAAGCAATGTCTCTACTGTCATATCTAATTTATGAGAGTGAGTGTATTGGAATTAATAGGAAAGTATTTTAGCATTTGCTGCCAGATAACTGTAACCCAGTTTCCTGTAATTGTGCTTTAAACTGCACATCAGTTATTAAATATTCAAGGAAATGGTGCATGTCCAAGCAAATATAGCTTAACTAGACACATGATGGCACTATAACCTGGGCCAAACTGACTATTTGTGCCTATATGTGTTTGTGTAACTGTGGAAATTTACACCGTGTCATTCTGTGGACCATATCATTGTCCAGAATGAATCCTTACACTGCAATATGCACATAGCCTAGTTCTTTTTTTTTTTAACCATCAGTTGAATATTTCTAATGGACTGACAATGCATATCTTTGTTATCTAACTCTATTAAAAAGAGGAACTATGGAGAAAGCATGGCCCTTTGGTAAAATACTCCATAAAAGAAATAATCTCTATTAAATCGCCTTAAATTGAAGATAGACTAGATTTTTATGGTACTTCAGTCTATTTAAGTTGTGAATAAAAGCTTTGAGTTTGTTTGGATTTTTTTTAACCTGCTTTATCCACTCATCAGGTCCAGATGGAATCGGAGACTACAGGCCAAGATCCAATTACTTTACCCAGTACATCGGTGCGGGTGCCACATCATCTGAGGCCACAAGTGACCTCAGTTACCTGTGTCGAGCTCCACCAGATGCCCGCCCACCCATTCCCAGGCAGAGCTATGTGGGGGAGGTGGGCTGGGGATGGCAATATAACCAGCTGTTAAACAGTGGGACGCTGCTCAGCAATATGCAAATTAAGGTGCAACTAAAATCTACCGTGTACGGCTTATGCAAATGAATAAGCAGAGGCAACATCTTCTGTTAGTGTGCCACAAAGTCACATTGAGCTTAACTTTGAGAAACTCTGACAGACAGATGATTTATCAGCCTTGTGATATCATAAATATTTATTGCTAGATTTTTTTTTTTTTTAAAGTCACATATTTTTAACCATTAATGAATATTTGTCACACAGCCTTCATTGCAGATTAACTGTAATGTAACACAATTTGTAAACTGAATCATATACATGTTCAAAAAATAATTACATCAATCTTCATTTCTTTTTAACAGAAAACAGACATACGGCAGCGTTGGAGGACGGAGTCACGCAAAAGTTTCACAGCACAAAGTAAGACAGAATGCCTTTTTTCCCCTTTGCTCAGAGGGCTATCACACATGTGTGCTTTGTCATTTGGATAAGTGAGAACATCTCAGGTTTGCACTGTGTTGAGTGATTGCATTGTAAGTTATCTACCTCCCCATTCATAATGCAGTACTTCCCCTTTTTCAGGAGCATGCAGCTCCCCAAGCTCCCTGTAAAAGAAATAGGCCAGACATAGGCAGACACAGATGACATAAAAAAAACAAACAAACAAACAAGAGGTTTATGTTATACTTCAGCATTTTTTGGAAATAGTGTCTTATCAAAAATCAGACATCTCTACATTAATTGGCTAAAAATTATGTAGTAGGTACCCTTTATTGGTACTATAGATAATCAACTATTTAAGAGCCAGAACAGTGAATAGAATGCTGTAGATCTGCTACAAAAGTAGGGTGACCAGATCCCAGCAAACTAAATGTGGTGCAAGGAGTCGATTTTATGTGGGACCCTTTACTAATACTGAAGGGGAGACTGAAAATTGATTTCTCTAATATAAAAATATCCACATTCAATATACTATGCAGGTTACAGATTTGGCATTAAGCAAAGTAAATAAATTAAGGATGAGGACGTTTGTAGTTATGGCCCTATTTCATAGTCCTCTTGCCATACATTATGACAACGTCACATTACAGAACACCATATTTTACTATGTGGTACATAGAAAAGTAACTTTAGCAAAAAATGAATTAATTATAAGAAATTGCAGAAGGTTAATGTTAGCCTTTTTTTATCCATTCAAAAGCCTGTTTTGCGGTGTGTTTGGGATCTCTGTTCAGCTGGAACACCCATTTGTGTCCAAGCTTCAATCCTCCAGCTACTGATTTGAAGTGAAGTTTGGAGTTAGTCATATTTCTTCATTAGTCTAACCACTTTGTGCAATTTACCAGTGCTGCTGGCAGCAAAACAGCCCCAGAACATGCTTGACAGTTGGTACAGTGTTCTTAGGTTAGAAAGACTCATCTTTACTCCTCCAAACATACCCCCTGTCATTATGGCCAAATAGCTCCATGTTTTGTTTGACTATGAAACTTTTTTTTCCAGAAAGCGTTTGGCTTGTCCATGTGGGCAGCTTCAAATTTAAATTAAGCTTGAAGGGTTCAATTTTGGAGCAGGGACTTCCTTCTTGGCCATCACCCTCCCAGTCCATGGCAATGTAAAACAAGCTTCACTGTGGACAGTGATGCTGGTGTTCCAGCGGTTTCCAGTTTATAGCAGTGTGTGAAAAACAAAGTGCACCCCATGATGCAGTACCTTTTAGAACCACCTTTAGCCGCAATAAGTTCATGTAGTTGTTTTCAATATGAAAACACACCCACATCAACAACAATCTCACACATTTTTACATTTCTTCAGTTGATTTGAATTTATGAGCACTGGTTTAAGTTTGTGGACAGCTCTCTTAAGATCTTGCTTCAGCATTTCAGTCAGGTCGAGGTCTGGAATTTGACTGAGAAATTGCAATGCCTTCTCTTTTTTTATCAGTCTTTCTGTAATAGATTTGCTGTTTGAAATCATTGTGCTGTTGCACGACCCCGACAGATGGCTTCCCATTTGATTAGAATACTTTGGCAGTTCAAGGTTTACTCCCAGACTGCAAGGTGCTCAGGTTTTGCTGCTGCAAAACAAGCCCAAATCATCACCCCTCCACTACCATGCTTGACAGTTGATCGCTACGTGTGAATAATCTTTCTCATTGTTGAATGATGGCTTCAGATTTTTGGTAAATGACCACATAACTCTTCCTTAACTGACCATTAGCAACAATTGTATGTATTTTGTTGATTTGAGGCTGCATTTACCTAATTTTAACACCTGCTAAGGACCACATTAATTATTATTATGTTTTCATATGTATAATGGGATAAAGCAAGACCTTAAAAAGTACATGTCTCCCAGTGTGGGCTTTTGTAAACTAATGGCCATTAAAATCTAGGACATCATCTTTATTAATGAGACTGAGGAATAAAAATGCTGTGCAGTCCCACAAAGTAGGTCATCTCACCCTTGTAAAAGGCCCAGTTTTAATATATGATTGATTAAAGCATCTAAAGAGTTTGCAAGACATAATAAATGCAGAGAATTAGACTATGGCATAGTCATCAGTCAATATTTATAGGAGAGTTTTAGTGATGACAGTGGTTAATATTACAAAACAAGACAATATATTTGAATAATAGTGTAATGTCTGGGGCCATAGCCAGAACATGAGAAATACAGTACTAAAGAGTACAGTTGGAAATCCCCAATTACTGTAATTCCCTTTATCTAAGCTTAGATAAAGGGAATTACAGTAGTATTATGTTTTGTTACATAAAAAAAATCAGCCCTACCTACTGCAATTTCTGTATCACCACAGCATTGTACAAATCTGGCAGCTACTTTTCTAGCCATTACTAGGATATTTTGCATTGATTTTCTTCTTTACTTTGTCATCCGTGTGGATGTTTCATGATTTTTCATTTGTTCAGGAAAGTTTTGCTTTCAAGTCTGAAACACCACAGTCTCCTGGGACCAGTATAAATGAGACACTATTGACTAGGCTGTAGATTTTTATTCTGGTTGCAGGCATCATTCACACAGATATTTTTCACCATCTTAGAAAATCAGTCTGTTGTTCCTGAATTTTTTTTTTTTCCCACAAGAAAGCCAATAAAAGCTACAAATGCAGGATAGACAGGAGTCTATAAACCAGATGGAAAGGCACACAAAAAAAGCAAAAAGCAAAGATGAATACATTAAGTCAGAATGAGAAAACACAAAGGAAAAACAAAACCACTGTGTTATTGTGATGTCTTAATGACAAGCTGGGAACAGGCAGACAAACATTAAGAGGCCAAGCCAAATGACATTTTTGATTTCAGAAGAAGATATTATTCATATATAATAGAAAGCCACTCCAAATCTGAAAAATACTTACAAAGAAATTGTAATACTGTAAAAACCTAGCTGAACAGCACCCTAATCAGTCACTGGAGCCACCCAGATTTTCCTTCCTTCATTGGAAAAAAAAACTGTAATATGTGAGTTTAAAATTATCATTCCAACTATGAAATGTGCACATTTATGGAAATTGTTCTTTCCACAGCTCATAATCCCTCAGAAATGTCTGATAGCTAGTTTTCCGAAATCTGCCAACCAGTAAGAAAAAACATAAAATATAACATAAAAACAAATCGAGACTATACATCTGCCCAGGGAGTGAGGACACATTAGGAACCTCAGACAAGAACTCACAACTTCTTAAAGGAGCCATCATCGAAGAATACGTTAGACCAGTAAAATATACTAAAAATTATATTTGAAAGTTTGAATAAAAACAAACATAAAGCAAAAACAAGAGATGAGGTGGCATGTTTTCAGAAGCCTCAAAAAGACACAAGCTCTAGTAGATGAGAGGGGGCGAAGTAAGTTAAAGATCTTGTTTAAAGGACAATTTGATGTGCCAAATGATTTGCAAACCCAGCAAACAATATGTCAAAATGCAGAGTGCGAGACACAGCTGATCACATTTATGACCACTGATGCAGCTCAAAAAGCTTCTCTCGGCTGCGCATGCAGCTACTAATCCCTTCCTTGAAGAATCCTTTCTGTAAAATGAGCGACATGCATGAAATATTTGTAGGTGGTTATTCAAGGAGAAATTATCACTTCAGAGTCAGGCTTTGCTATAGCACTGCACACTGGAAATGTGCAAACATAGTCCGAGCCACAGACTGTATATAATACAGAAAGAGTGTTTTAATTACAACAACATGTAGGTTCAGGCAGGCACCAGTTAGATTCTAAAAAGAAGGGCATGATATTAATTTTCCTAAGGCTGACAGTCTGAGAATTGGCACGACTATAAATGTGAGCAAACTCATATAATACTGAAAATTCTGCTTGTCACTTTCAGTGAGGCTCCAACAGCTCCCAACCATTACATGTAAATATTGCTTCTAAGTAATTTTCTCATTTTATAATTTCATCTTTATACTGTTAGGAGTTCAAAATATGGACCAAGTTCTATTCTTTCTTTAGAAAATTATTCTTTTCCACCATCTTGCTTTTTAAAATTTCACCCTTTAATGAAAATCATATGAACATCCTGTGCGGTGACTAAAACGACTCCCGAGGGATTTAATAGTAGTTAAAGTCAAGTCTCCTGCCTCAAACCTCAAGTCTGCACATGCTTTTATTCAAATAATATGTTCTTTTTGAAGCTGTATGTAATGTACAAGTCTTTTTATTGGGGAAAATCAATAGGATACAGGTAACTATTAAAATTACAGATTTACTCAAGATTACAGGTGCAAATGCAAAATAATTCGCTCACAATTATGAGCCTAAACCAGTTGTGCCTAACACTACTGGATCTGTGAGAACACAAAAATAGGTGACTAAAAATGTAACTCTGAGAAAAAAAAAAAAGTAACAAAATAACAGTTGAATCTTACCGGATTTATCGCTCTCATTTTCTCTCAGTACCTTTTTAATTACCTCATATTTATTTATTCTCAGAAATAATATGGTAGATGAAACAGAGACAATCTGGGTAAAAGCAAATGGCATCCCACTCTTAGAATGAAGGCCCTGGCTGTTAAAGTTCGATTAAAAAGGATGTGAAAAGGCTTCATTTTTCACAATCTTGAGCTCAAAAGAAACTTGCAGGGAAAAAACTGTTCTTTTATTATAGCAATGTATGCCTTTACTCAGTGTAATGCACAATGAATTTATGAACATCCTTCACAGTGTAATCTGGGAAAGGGAGCTTTAAATAAGTTTCTCTGCAAAAGTTCTGACAATCTGCTTCAGGCATAAAAACATGTCTAACGGAGGGTTCCATCCAGAAATAACAGTAATCACAGGTTTAGTATTGTTTATCAGAGGTCCCGCTCCCTTCTTACAGTGTCACAGATATAGACTTCTGATCCTTATTTGAGCAGCACCTGGTAATCTGTCTCCATAGCAAAAACGATCACATACTTTTATCTGGTGTAGATAACGGTACAGATTGTTTACTGCAAGAGAAAACACCAATTTTTCTATAACGAGCCACACAGACATCAATTTCTTGGGGTCAGCTGCAATTTTCAGGCAATACCATCGCTGCAATAGGATGCTCTAAGTCTCACACCCACATAAAGCCATGTTGCGGTTGAGTTTACTTGAATCAGAACGATGTATGCACACAGAACAAAACACTCCACATATAGTAAGAGTGGAAGGCAGAGTCAAAATCTTCAACATGCAGAGGGTCCAAAAGGTCTTTTTTGGTTCAGAGGATCTTTGATGCCATCCCCAGTTAAAAACTGTGTAATCAGTTTTTCCCCATAGGTCTAATTAAGTGGTTATTACATTTCAGGGTTATGATACATAAAATAAAACATTTCTTATGACCCATTGCTGAAGTTAAAATGTATCATTTATACATAAGAGCAGAATCACACTCAATTAAACATTAAAATCATCTAATAAAGAATTTATGCGCAACATACTGTATTTATATGAGTGTAACAGCCAGGATTAAATTTCCCTTTTCTATTGTGACATGTCAAAACTTTTGCGTTGGGGGGGGGGACATAATATTTTGCCAGCAGAATGATGAAGCAGCATGTATCCTTTTTGTTTAGTCATTTTTTTTTAAATTCAGTTGACTGAATGAAATATTAGCTTAATATAATATTATGGCCGGTGGTTGTCTGATCTCTTTAAACAAATATAACCACTGAGTGTGACCTAATATGATAAAATGATAATTGCACTACAATCAGGCAAATAGCTATTTTTGTGATATATGGCTATAAATTAAGAGTCAGAGAGCACATCTGAGAAGTCAATAGTATGAATAGTGTTTTTAGGCTCAATGGTCCTGTTGACTATTAACGTCTGTTATCTTGTAGCTCAGCTGATAGCAGAGGAGGGAAGAGAGTGAAGGTGAAGGTCTCAAATGAGACTGAAAACACAAGGTAAGTTTAAATGTATATACTCTGATCATGGGCAATGATTGTAACCCATACATCTTTAATAACGTTAAAAATCAGAATTGGATGCACAAGTTTGAATTTATTTTGGATTTTCTTTAATCCACACAGTGTAAAGAATTATACATACAGGTTCAAATATATACATACAGTCACTTAACTTGTTAATAAGTGATGCTGGAGGTTCTACAATGTCTCTTAGCTTGACAGGGCCATGATCTATTAACTTCTTGTTAGTGATCATCATCTATTGTACGATCTACTGTACAAATATTAAGCGCCTTGAGGCGACTATTGTTGTGATTTGGCGCTATATAAATAAAATTGAATTGAATTGAATTGACTCATGACTGACTAGAACTGGTAGTTTCTCTTTGCCAGCATCAAAAGGATTTGTTTCAGAGCACTCATTGGATCGACCAATATTCAGAGCAATGGAAAACTCCAAAGAAGACAGTCAAGATTTAAGAAGAATTGCAGATTTACACAAGATGAGGGATGGAGATTCAAGCTGTAAAAGCATATTGTACAAGTACAAGTTATTTGGATGCATCACTATTTTACCAAGGTGTGGAAGAACACAAAAACTGTCATTCTCAGATAAGAGTAAATTAGTTAGGATGTTCAGGAACAACCTGAACAACCAAACCACCAAGCCTCAACGCTGTCATGAACTAAAAACTGCTGAAACACCAGTGTCACTATCCATGGTGATGGTTTTTATATATTGCCAAGGACTCAGAGGGTGCCAACCAAGAAAGAAGCTCCTGCTCCAAAACTGAGACCTTCAACTTTGACTGAAATTTGCAGCTGCCCACATGGACAAGCCAAATGCCTTGTGGAGAAAAGCTTTGTGGTCAGATGAGACAAAGATTGAGCTATTTGTCCACAACAGCATGGTGGTGGTAGCATCGTGCTCTGGGGATGTTTTGTTGCCAGTGGTTCCGGTACACTGTGCAAAGTGAATGGAATAATGAAGAAAGAAAAGAAAACTAGCTCCAAACTTTTCAAACTCACCTCAAACCAACAGCTAGACCATTGAAACTTGGATATTGGGTATTGTCCAATTGTCCAACATGACAATGATCCCAACCATGCTGGTTTCAGAATGGATAAAGCTACTGTTATAGTTTGCTGGTTATGATGTCCTTGAAGTTTGTTCCTCTTCTGAGTCCACGGCCAGGGCAGAGCTCAGCCATCACTATGCTGCCAGGTACACCGGTTCCTCATTAGATCCTAATTAATTCCCAGTACTAAAGGACCAGTCTGTGCTTCCAGAATCCGCCAGATAGTCTGCTACTACAAAGCATTATCCTTGCCTGGCTCAAAAGCCAGTGCACTTACCTGTCCCTTGGAATTAGTTCACTCACTATCCTCTGTCTCTGGGTGCCCCCACCATGACGATCTCCCAGCAACAAGTAGGAGAATTACTATAACACCATCTGTTAAACTCCCTGCATCTCCCTTGAAGGACTGAACTAACTTCTCTCTCCTCTCTCTCCCTAGCTGAATCCTCTCCATGAAACTAGCCTGCTGCTCCACTCCCCTCTGGCTATCCTTTCCCCAGTGTCCAGAAACCTGTACCACTGTCTATATCACGTCTGCTTCAGAGTCCTAACACGTGCCTCCGCCATGACAGTAGCTTCATATTAAGCTTCTGGAATGGCCTCAACCCTATTGAAAATGTCTTGATTTAAAAGCAGGGCTGGTGGCAGGACACTAACCAATTTAAATAAACTCTACCAATTCTCCCAAAAAGAGTGGACAAATATCCATCCAGAGTTTTGCATGAAGCTTGTTGTTGGCTACTAAAAGCAAGCAGTTGAGGTGCAACTTGCTAAAGGACATTTAACCAAATATTAGAGTATATTTGAGACTGTAGGTGTAATCTTGACCCTGTGTGGAAAACTCAGAATAAATTCAAACGTTGTTACCCAATTCCTGTTTTTTGAAATGATTAAAGATGTATGCTGTACAGTCATTCCAGGAAAAAGAACAGTGCAAAGAAATGATTAAAGGTACCACAATTACCATGACACGCCCATCATGAGCATATGCAAACTTCTGACTATAACTAAATGTAAGGCTAAATGAGAAATTTTACTAAGTACATGAAGTTTTATAAAACTGTATTACACATGTTATCACATTAATAATGTATTAGAGTACTAGTCCTGTTTACATAAATTCACAATAACTGATGAAACTTGTCACACTTTAACATAAATTATGTGTTGGTAATACTAATACTTAGTTTCCATAATTTAAATAAGATACTTAAAAATGGTTGCACAGTCATGTCTAACTTCCTGTCTTCTCTCTCCTGACTCTCTTTCCTCTCAGTACAGGAACCACAGGAGGACACAGGTCAAAGAGTCACTGCAGTGAGACAGCATCCTCCCTCTGAGTCTCATCTCCCTGAGTTTTTCAGGCTTTACTCACTTTTATTTTTAATAAACCAAAGATTATGCTTACCAGTGGTGTCGTCTTTGTGGTCCTTGAATATGAGTCATTTATGGATTTGTTGTTGTCCATATCCATAGTTATAGTTAAGATTGTGTTTTTAAATTAAGCCAACTGTTTTTCTCCTCTTGGTGTCAGTGGTATAACTACACATGTATACTTTATCTCTGAGTGCTGAATCCACGTGCAGTACACTAGTGATGGGTAGGTGGCGAACGAAACGACTCTCTTTGAAGTGAACGACGGGAGCCGGCTCCTTATTGGGAGCCGTGTTTTTTGCTTTCTTTCTCTCACCCTCTCTCTCTCACTTTTTTCGCGCCGCACGTGATTGGTCAATATGCATTTGTGCCTTGTGTTTGCGCTGAGCAAAATGGGGGG
>VVHJ01011648.1:1846-29083 GCA_015107715.1 Tylochromis polylepis
TGGGATAGCGTGACGAAGGAAAAGCCAAAAGAAACTTCAAAGGACTTGGGAGGCCTTGATAGAGAGACAGGTTAGAGTTCTCTAATCCAAAGAGAGCTTAGGGGCCAGCTACTTCAGCTCCTGGGGCTGCTGAAACTCATTTAGCCAGTGGGCCCTTGAGGCACCCAAGAGGGGCCAGGTCGTAACCAGAGGAGCTGTGAGTGATGAAGTGCAGGGGACTGAAGGCAGAACCAAAAAAAAACAAACGCTGGAACATGTACAAAACAGGAAGGTATACTTTAACTTCCTTAATTTACCTGCAGAACTACAGGTTTGGCATAAACACTACTTGCACGCCTCTACTAAAAAATGAGAATGTGTAAGATCGTAAATATTAATATAACTTCTCAGTGCATCATATGCTATAGTTGGCTACTGTACAAAGTTTAACATGGTCCAAACAGATGGGTCTTCATCCTGAATCGAAGTGACATAATGGAGGGAGAAGGAGGGGCATGTCAGATGTCAGATCATCCAGTAACACGCTGTTCACATTCAGGAAAAGTTGAGGTTTTTTGTTTAAGCAATTATGTTTTACAATCACCCACACTGAATTTGTTCTTTGCTGACACATATGGAATTACTGTACTGGCTCCGAACCACCCAGAATGACAGAAAACCGTAAAATATGGGTTGGCTCTGTGAAAGGAGAAACTCTTGTGATGAAGCTTCAGCGCCTAGTGCTAGCCTCTGAAGGGACTGAGTGTCAGCTGCAGAGTCGGAGAGTTGTCAAGACCAGTGAGAGCATCAGCCACAGCCTACATATTAACTGCATAAAAAAGCATTTGACATCTGGCAAGAAATCTATGAGCACTGAAATTTCCGTGGGCGTGATGAATACATACATATATTCCTTTTATGTATTTAATGATGTGAGTGTTGTATGCCTGTACGCTCACGTGTAAGTGTTTGTGTGTGCCTGTGCATGTATGTGTCTTTATGACGGAAAGCCAGGGTGAATGAGTCATCCTGCATTAATCATACAGAAAAGCTTGGATCTCATTCACGTCTTTGCCAAACTGCCCATATGAAACTGACCACATACCATGCGAATGTGAAGAGGCTTGAGATTGGGCACACTGCGTTCAGATAATAAAACCAAGACGAATGCCGACGTAACTGGTTGACTCAGACATAGTCATTGGAAAAACATATCTTAAAGAAGAGAAAAGATATTGTCAACAAAGTAGGCAGCAAAGAGGCTGTGGGTGTCTGAAGTTTGGTGGGGGGAAAAAAGAACACAGGCAGTACAATCAACAGCTGCAGGTAAGTGCTTAGGGCCATGTGAGATTGTAGGTGTGCCTATAATAGCAAAGGAGTGTTTATGTGAGCTTCTGCTGTGAATGAGTGTGCACATGTGGGCTGCCTGCCCCTTCTGCTCTGTGTGGGCTCTGGGCGTTGGCTTGATTAATGTCTTTGAGCCAACAACTTCGAGATGCTTCTGTAACAATAAGCAAATGCTGGCATAGAAATGAAAATATATAACTAAAGTGATCAAGTAAGGGTCTAGAGACTGGCTGGCAACTCACTGGCAACCTTCAGTTACTAGGACAAAATGTGTAAAACTAGGACAAAACTAACCCAGCTGGTTAGTGAGCGGTTGCTGGATTTTGCTGGCTGTCACTCGGTGAAATCCGCTCCAAAGAGTGTGGTGCACCAAATACGATCTTGAGATGACTTTGGTCACTAGTGGATTGCCATGATCACCTGTTGTTTGCACCAAAGACACCAACTTGTCTAGAAACACTGCATTTGCTCTCTGAGTTGTATTGAAACTTGAAAAAGTGTGATGGAGATCAGAAGCAGAGAGCATGAGCCATCACAGTAAAGGATGTGCATTGTTGCATCAATCAATGCATTTCAAAAGGAACTTTTTTCTTTGAAGGCATATGGTCTCTTTTTTCAATTTACATTGCACTTTTCACAGTTTCACCACCACTTGGCCAGTAGTTTGTCAGTGTTTGCATATAAGTGTGTTTTCACACCTATATTTAATTTACTCTGCTCTGAATCTGCTAATGACTTTTTAAACTTTTTTTTCCAGTGATTTGGTTTGGTTTCACACAGAAAATTCCAAGTGAACTCCAAGCAAACCAAAAAGCATCACTACAAACCATGTGAGAATGTTCAGTCGCCTTATTGGCCAGATGAGATGGGAGCAACAAAAGAAAATACAGGAAGAAGGTTCTGTTTTCCAGACTATTGGAGAACATGGAGTATGTACATTCATTTCATGGCTAGTTGCTAGCCTGTAAAGACCTTTGCACATCTATAGTAACCTGCTGCATCCCACAATGCAAAGCATATGTGATCACTGGAAGTTTTTTAGCTCAGACTTACAATGTACACTCGGTAGTTGTTTGGGATCACATTCACACCGTAAAATAACCGCTCTGTAGTTTGTGTGGAACTGCACCAAGATCACTTCCTCCAAAGGGCTTTGGTGCAATTGTTTTGGTCTAAGTCGGTGTCTCACTTTGTATTAACAAGATGCTAGATTAAGACTAATGTCCAGTTGAGCTGGATATGACATTTCCATTCTCTCGTACAGATGTCTAGAAAAGATCAGAACTTTTTTTTTCATCATGCAAAGTAAATCACAGGGCATGAAAATGTGCTGTAAACTATTCTGTGTGTACATGACAAATCCTTTTTCTTTATAGATGATACTAAATGACGAAAGGAATTCTGTCATGAGAAACAATGTTTCCATGCAGTTCAATAGAAAGCAAAATCAGACAAATCTTTTTTACAGGTAGGAAAGCGATTAAACCTCACCAACGAGTTAATAATGTGAATCTTTTGGGGAAAAAATAGAGACGCATCTTGTTTTCTCAAAAGTTTATTTATGAAGGCACAATCTGAATCGTGATACTTAAGCAATAAAGTTCCCCTCGATTTTCAACCTTTTCAGATGTATTTCTCTCCTACATGCACCTTGGAGGTAGGTGAAGTTGTGCCAAAAATATCAACTCCATTCGCACCTTGAAAGTATAAAATCCAGGGCCATTATGTGCCAAACCGCACACTGTTAACAACTGCGACAGTAAATGACTTCTCATGGAGCTAGACATGTTTGATAGAATTTTATGTCATGAGCAGTAATGAATATTTCCTATCATGATACAATTTCTGAATTTTCAGCTTGATCTGAGTGTACTGTTGATCGAAGCTTAAGGCATGTAAATCACTGCTGAATGTTTCTATGATTATGAAAAAAATTATGAGACAAAACATGATAATTCTGATCATTTGCCTCAAGTGTCAAATTTGAGGGAACACCCTAGCAAAAGAAAGTTAAGCTGTCTACTCTTTCCTGAGTTTAATGTCAAGTTTTGGACCATTTATTCCTACAATGAAGCAACACTGAAGACTTCTTTTATTTGGTGTTATTAGTTTGGAATATTAAATAAGTTAGTCTTAGCAACCTCTGTTATGCTAACAGATTCAAATTTGTGAAAGCACCCTGTTTTTCACAGGTACTCACCTCACTGACATGAAAGGAATGCATGAAAGCTACAGTAATGATTCGTCCTTATGAAAGTAACACCAGAATTTGATCAGATGAAACCACCCAATTGCCCAGCTGATCTGGAGACTACAGCACCAATTTCATATATCAGTTTTTACTATGAATTTCTGCTATGCATGTTTTTTTTTTAAACAAAATACTGTTTGCTCTAATTTTCTCACAATGAAAATTGGAGATTTAAGGGAATGCACCAAGGCTTCCGAGGGTTCATTTAATTAAGTCAATAATCTTCCATTATCAATTTGTTGCTCCATGCTGGGAACTGATTTATCAGTCATTGGCACATTTTTCAGTGGAAGATTTTCTGCTTGTTTAAAGTAAAAAAAAATCTGCAGAAAACAAATGTGCCATTGTGTTGCACATACATAAATGCACATGCTGGATTAGTACCAGTGTTGGATGTGACATGTTCCAAAGTAACAGGTTACAGTAATCACAATAACTGCATTTTTTCAGTCATGTTTTTTGCCATAATGTAATGCATTACTATGTAAAATTCAGCAGTTACATTACAGTTAGTTGCGGTCCAAAGGTTCTTCATTTATTTTCATTTCAAAAGAAACAAATAATAAACATGCCTTGTTCTCTCTGCACATTGGTACTAAATTCCACTTATTTCAGTACTCATCCAAGACTGAAAAAATGGTGGAGTGGTTTACAGCGCTTGTGGACTAGAGATATGGACTGGTACCTGGTAATTATATGACAATGCGTTTCAGGTCAATTTACAGAGTAACAAGAAAGTAATGTAACAAGTAAAGCTGCAATTTACTTTTTCCGGTGATCAACGAACTGCTTTACTTTTCTTAATAGTTACTTTTTTTTGAGTGATGACCCCAACACTGATTAGTACTCATTCTTACAAATGCAGGCTTTTTCAAGTTAAACACACCTCATCTGAAGCTTTCTAGTGAATTTTACAAAGAGGTGCTCTTTTAAACGGAATCAGTAGGGATATGTCAGCCTCATTTTAGTGATGCACATGCACCACAAAAGACCTAAGGAGAAAATAAGTGTTTACCTTGGGAAATGGAAACTAAAAAATGATCATGGCGGTGTAGAAGGCATAATGAGCATTCCCTTGGTGGAGATTAAGGTGGACAAGATGGATCAAAAACTCCTCTGCTCTTCTTTAATGTAGAGAAGTTGGCCTATCTTTGAAAAGTTCAGAGCTCACCCAGACCCAAAGGCCCTGGTGACCCAGTTAGTGAGTCCCTGTGGTAGGTTTCAGTACTTCTGACAGGCTTGCCTCGCATGTGAGCTCTGTTTTTAGCTACTTCACTTCCTATCTGACTCTCACACTAGTGTTCACTCCACTCTGTATCTGTGGTCTCTGCCTCCTACTCCTGCATTAACCAGGGCTGCATGTGCAGTGATCAGCCGAGCTCACCGTTGTGCTGTAACCTTGGCATGGATACATGTATTTGTTTGCAAAAATGTGTGGGCTCCTAAAGCATACCAGGTTTCTGCTTAAACTAAGCATAATTCTGTGAATTGTCTATTCAGGAAGCACATTGAGGTCATGGCTGGGCAGGTGAGTGTGTGTTTGTGTTTATGTGTGAGTGTCACCCATGAGATCATCGAATGATGACTGTGGGGGCCTGAATGTCACCATGGGGAGAACTGTCACGAAGAAGAAACGCCATCTCTTGCAACAAAACGTGACAAGTTTGTTATCTCTCCCCTTGCTCTGCTCTGTCTCTCTTGTTGTGTTGCTGCATGATCATGAAGGCTCACAGTGTTCTCACAGAAATCATGAAATACTGTTCATTTTCACAGCACTACAGGGATGACGAGTCCTCTTTCTTTCTTCCTGTGGCTTGGTGCTCTTATAGAAAGGTTGCTATTTAATGGCCATATATTGAATAATGGTGAGGCTTTGTGTGTCTCCACACACACACACACACACACACATATATACACTCTTCCACACACAAATGTGTACAGGCAGGTACAACTAGGAAAGACATATCATACAAAAGATCCAGGGAGACATAAATATATTTTTTTCTAATTTAAGCATATTTTTAAATTTGACATAATATGCTCCCCACACTCAATAGCTTAACTGTGTTTTGTTTTACATTCCAAGTGAACAGTTAACCACGCACTGTATAGTAAAGCTGGTATATGTTTTGGTGGATATAGAATTTCTTTCTTTTTAATGAAAGAATAGGCATATTAGTATATCATGCTACATGTGACACATTGTCTTGCATGAGAAATGCAGAGGTGAAAGTGTGAGTGGGTAGAGGCAGCTGTCAATTGTGGGATGTGATAAATGACAGAGAGTGGTGGTGGTGGGGGGGGGGGGTCATCCCAGAGCCTGTCGTGACTCCCATCCTGGCCCATGCAATGACCAGAAGAGTGGGAGGAAGACAGAGAAAGGAAGACAGATAAACAGAGAGAGATGACCCAGTGTGGAGGAAGGAAAAAGGGACTGGGGAAAACGAGGAGAAAAAAAACGTGGGTCGACCTGTTTTAATTTTTCTCTGCAGTGAAACGAAGGACACGGCAGGAGGGGTAGGTGGGTGTCAGAGCGGGAATGGAGCATCATCTATTTGTCATCTATCTTTCTGACTCTCATCCCGCTATCTTTTTTCCCTCTGTTTCCCTCTTTCCACGCCTCTGTCCTGCTGTTTCTGGCTTCTCGTGGGAGTGTAGCGAAGGCAAATAAACAGAGGAGATTGTTTATTTCTGCCAGTGGGGAATAACAGTGCATTATTAACCTTGTATTACCTTGCCTTGGGTTACCTCAACCCACTAATTTATTACAGAGAACATAGTGTAATGATTTCTTCTACTCTGGATATGTCTGCATGACACAGTGGCTGTGTCAGAGGAGCAGAACCTCCTCCATCTCTCACAACACACCAAACACACACTTGGAATGGATGTACACACATAAGCATGGGCAAACTTTCAGGGCCGTGCATGCGTAGGAACATTCACACATACATCAGAGAGCACTAATACACAGACACAAATACAAATTATCACTTAGATGCACAAAAGTAGATATGAATCCCTAAAGCACACAGACAAGGCAGGATCACACATCCACACACGCACACACAGATTATTAGCTTCCAGTGCCAGATGTGCCACCCACACACAAACACACAACTCGTCGCTTGTCCACAACAATCACAGGAAGTTAGTCAGTGCTGCTTCTAATCTACCCATGCAGGATGTGTTCCATAAAATGGGGACACCATATAGAGCACGTGAATGGAAAGCAGCCTTCATCTACAACATTATTTGTATGTAGCATCAAATCCCTTGGATCAACATTCATTTGAAGAAATGCTGTATGGACAGTGGTGTTATGAAGCGGACAGAATGCCATGTTTCCACACTGTGTTAGAATTTTAGATTTCAGCAATACTGGATATTTAACTAAATCTATATATGTTTACTATAGCTACATTTTGGCCATCAATAAGTAGAACTAATGGTTTTACTTACATCAGCACTCACAAGCTTCAGTTGCCATTAAAGAAGAAGCCAGTCAGAGGCATGAATCAGAGCAGCAAATCTAAAAGGCTTTGTTGTCAAGCATGTGAACAAAGCACAACACCAGTGAATTTCACCCCAAACCAATAAAAGCATGACAATAAATAGATTTAAGCTACAGAGTGTGTGGTATGATCTTACAGAATTTCAAGCTGTGGCGCTGGATGATTCTCATTTAAATGTACCTTGAGCACTGTACTTAACCTTATAGCCTGAATCTGTAGCTTTAGTTTTTTTATTAAAGTTGTGCATCTTTTGTATTGATGAATTTGTTTTCAAGGCCACACAAGATTAAAATAAATAAATAAATATAAACAGGGAGTCCAGTAGACCAGTAGTCAAACCGTGGACCTTGTAGCTGCTAACCTCTCACCTTGTACATACTTAAATACTTATGTTTTTACAAGCACATGTATCTGCTGATTTTCTTTCTAGTAAACAATAATGTATCTTCTTTATATAAACTACTTCTGACAAGTGTGCAAAAAGGCACCACAGTTTAGGTAAAAAGCGAATTTAACTCACAACTTCTCACTGCCACAGTCGGAATAACATAGCTGTTATTGTTGCAATGCCCAATCTCAACATCTCTTAATAAAACGTATTTTTATTTAGGAAACAACTTGACAAACAGTCCTCCTCCAGTTTGTGTATCTGATTTACATTTCCTCCTCCTCATCGCATCAGCGCCAGAAATGTCCCAACCAACTAACCTTGCGAGTCTAGTATTTCCAAAAACATTTGTAAACTACCCAGCCCACACAGTCTTGCTGCAAACTCCCCAATTTAAAAGGACTATGGAGAAAATTCTGACAACCCATCCATGCGACCACTGTGTAAAAATGAGGAGAGAAATGACAGATTTCAGTATTATTTTTACATTTGGATCTCTGTGGGCTAAGTGGGAGAGGCAGCAGACTAAGACAGGTTGGTGTACTGGAGATATATATATATATATATATATATAAAAAGACAGTGCCAACTAAAAACACAGTGGTGTGTCTGACATTCTGACACAAAACACAGACACACAGGCACATGCAGTGTGGGTGTGTACCTGCTCCTCTTCAGACAGCTTCATACCGAGGTGATAATTAGCTCATGCTGTATGCTGGTTTGCTCAGCACATCAACCTAACAATGGACACACGACCACGTCAATGAAACGGCTTTGTTCTAATGCATGAGCAGCCTGTTTGTATCACAGCCAGGGCTTTTGTTTAGTGTCTGCTCAGATGGGTGTATGCTTGCATGTGATTGTGTATGTGAGCCTGTTTTTTTTGGGTTTTTTTCCTTTAAGTCCACTGAGATTTGCACCTCCTTCCACGTGGTGTCTCCTCTCCTCTGACCCAGTCTGGAGGTGGCAAGGCTGAAGCAGCACTCTTGCCTCCAGGGAATTCACTGAGTAACAGCGCAGACCGCCGGGCACGAAGCTGATGTCCAACCTGCAAGAACGCAGACAGAAGCGCACCAACAGAAGCTCCCACACATGGGGCACGAACAAAGAGGCATGCAGCCACATACGCTGATCCTCTCCACCCCCACTTCCTTCCTCCTCCATGCATGCACGAAGAGATGGGGAATGAAAGAAAGACAGAGATAGGAGAGGCAGCATTGATTTTTATTTTATCGTTTCAGAAAACCTGTTTTCTTGGAGAGATCTGACGCTGAATTATTAATATCATCATTCAATTTTGATGCCTTTCTCTTGTTGGAAAACTAGGAGTTCCTGAGCAAGGGGCCCTGCATAACCTCCTGAAGATACAGTGGTACAGCAACCAGCTCCACCCGTAAACACGCACACACACACACACACACACACTCACACACGCATCAGTCTATCTGTCTTTCACCTCGTGGCTCATCCTCCATCCTCTCTGGCCTGTGTGGAGGTGTGTGTGTGCATGTGTGTGCATGTGTGTGTTTGAGAAACAAGAGGGGAAGAGATATATAGAGAGGGAGAATTAGATCATGTAATGAGAGCTGCTGGCAGTGTGACTAAATTGGCTAACTATAGCTAACAACATTACGTACTGTCCATCTGGGGCCTAGCCTGTCTTCCCTTTGCTCTTCTTTGTAAAACCTACTAGTAAAATCAGCCATGTAAAGGACTCCCATGGACAGGGCTCCCTCTTGAGAATAAAATGTAGTGTAAGCAGAAAAAAAACCCCTAATAAGTTTTGTGTTTTCAGTGAAAAGGGGGGTGCTAAATGCTTTTGAGATTTGCAGGTTATCTGGCCCCACTGATATTTTCCACAAAATGAAAATGTTCAAATTAAATGATTTCACACTGCCAATCCAACACACATTTGGCAATTACCATCAATGCATAGTCTACATGTGACCATTTATCTCATGCATGCTTTTCTTTACTTTTGATCAGTAATTAGAAAATACAGCCAGCACACTGTGTTTTCTAAAGTCTGTTAAATCCTCTACCCTCTGCAGTACCTCCCGGCTGTCTCTGTGTCCACAACTGGCAGTTCGCCTGAGTAGGAGGCCAGCGCCAGGCAATCTGTGCACCAGCACCTATGCTGACCTGGCAGCTGCTGGACACCATGTTTGCCCAAGAATGTGGGCACTGGGCAGATGCTAGGAAGTAGGCGAGGATGGAGGGATATTGGAGGAAGAGAAAGAAGATGAAACTGAAACAGAGGGGCAGCAGTTGGTTTCTAGCTGTACTGCAGCACTTGAAAGTCATAAATGTGTTCACCCCAAAAGTTGCTCAAAAACTTCCTCATTGAAGACTCCTGACTCGTAGTCTAAATTGAGTCTAGCTTTGTAGCAAAGTTATTTTTAAATGCACGTGGGGAATAGTGAATGGATACAATGCTATAAACACTGTAGGAGGATTGTTTTTTATAAGTTAGATGGGTGATTTGGAAGACAGTAGGTATATAGATATGTGCAGGGTCAGCATAAGCATGGGTGGATAGTAGAGGTGAGCATGTAAGAGAGCAAAGAAGAGAAAGGAAGTGAAAGAATAGAAAGAATAAAACAGAAGGAATAATGGCCAAGGTGTAATAGTGCGAGGCTCCCAGGCAAAGATGAAACATTTGCAATTCCACTGGGTCCCTGGGCTGCAGGCTTTCACTCCATTTGTATGGAAATGAGTTTGTCTTCCTTTTTCTGAGTGCAGAAGATACCAAAGAGAGAGAGAGAGAAGGATGGAGACAGAGGGAAAATGGGCAAACTGACTGACTGTCAAGGATATTGTGATTCCTGCCAATGCAGTTGGAAGGCGGGGGCCCTTGTTATTTCTCTGCAGCACATATGGATAAAATAAATCTATGTGTTTATGACAGACTGATCTATGCACTTGCCGCACGGGGAGCCAGTTTGCTTGTTGTAAAGCTCTTTGTTATTGACAGTTTTTCTCACCAAGCTTTCTCTCTCTCCGCTCACTCTCCATTTCTATCTTTGCCATCCTCCAGTCCAGGCACACAGCTGGGACTACTCTGATCCAGGGCCCAGGCCTGCTTTCTGCCAGATAATTAGCAGATGTTGCGGAAGGCCTCTGTTTTGCTATTTTCAGCTGCTCCTGTGTGTCTGCATGTATCAGTGGCATGTGTGAGTGATGCTGCCACTCATGTATTCATGGCCAGCTGCTCATCTCTGCAATGCCGGGTGAAGAGGACAAGGCATTCCCTCTCCGATATCCTCCACCTCGCTCTGTTTCTGATCCTCTTTAACTCCCTTCCCCTTCTCTCTCCATCCTTTCCTTTCCTTTCTGAGTCACAGCTGCCAGCCACAAGTCTGCGTAGGTCTGAGTCATGCCTCAGCTCTCGTGAGATGGGCCCTCATGTCTGTGAAACCGCAGACATGAGATATGAGAAATGGGAAATGAGAGAACAGACACTTGCACAAAAGCTGACAGACACATGCATGCACGCACACATGCACGCACAAAATTTATGTACAAGGAACTATCTAGGACGAAGCACCTGTCTCTCCCTTTAACTATTTGCTAAGGCTTTGTGAGGCATGGGTTTGATGAATTTTTTTGTAACATTAAGTTTACTTTGGATGAATAATGCTTTCTGTGATGCCGTTTCGACAGAAACACATATTTGTATATGTTTGTATATGTACTGGGATGTGTCTGAATCCCTGAAAAAGAAGCCCCTACGATGCTTCGACAAGCGCAGCCGTGTTAAAAATGTTTTGCTCATTTTTTTTATTTTTTTTTTAACATTGAAGTGGTTGTTAGATTCTTCAGTTACTGGTGTATTGTGGGAACGTCTGTTGTGTTGTGTTGTGTTGTGTAGGACTTGCAACATTTAATCATTTACATAAGCTTTTAAGTATTTGCAGCACATTTCTTTATGACACATATGTGTTGGCAAATTGGTGAATGTGTTTCTTAGCTGCTTCTGTTTTACTTATTTGGAGTATTTTTTTTTCTAAATCTAACATATTTGTTGTCAATGCAGTGAAGATGTTGCACATATTTTGTCTATTAGCTTGTTTTCTGTTTTAAGGAATAGTATAATGAGACTTTTTTCGGTACGCTATCCTTATTTTGCATATGTTAGCTAATTTCAGACCTATACGAGGCCAAATCAGATTTCTTGCCTGTCAGTTTGATTATTCATTTATCAGAGAGCGAATGGATCTTTAGTTCTCTTAAAGTTACATCATCTCAATTCAAGTATAAACAGTATGCTGTCTACAATATATCTGATGAATTCAGGTGCTTTTTTCCCATCTTAGTCTCTGCATCACTTTGTTTTAAACTGATTCTAAGTTAATTCTTTTGGATATGCATTCTGCTCCCCAATATTTTTGTCTTCATTTATCTTCATTGTCTTCTTTCTCTCCATGTATCTTTGTTCTTAGTTCTTATTTTCTTAGTTATTTTCTAAAGTGGTTTTTCTTCATTCAAAAGTTAAAGTGATATTTTTTCTAGCAACCCACCACTCTGACTCTTTGGTGTCATGAATTTAGGGCCCCATTTTCACCATTTGCCACATTTTCATATTTTCCAGTGTGTGTATCTCAGAGAGAAGAATGCATTCAGTATTCCCATCGTGTTATATTGCTGATGATTCACTGCTGTTAAAACACCCTCAGCATATCTCTCCGACACCCACCGAGACCCACTATGTGTGTTTGTGTGTGCGTTTTGCCATTTGCCAATGCATGTATTGAAATCTTGAGGTTCCAGTCTAATGTTAAAATAAAGCTGGAAATTGTCATGTGGGAATAAGGATTGAAATGGCTGTTTTTGTAAGTAGTATAATACCAGAGTCTGTAGCAACAGCAAAGCAAATGCTGGAAGGGTTTTAGACCATAAAGCCGCCACTATTCACAGTATCAGCTCTAAAGCAGAAACTGAGGAAGCTTTTCCAACTCAAGATCAAAGAACTTTACCTTACTGATTAGAATGCAGGGCAGCTCAACTTTATGATGCCGCTGCTACACCATTCTAGCATAAGAGGATTAGCGATCTGACTTGTTAAACTACATAACAAAACCACAATAACTAAGGATCAAAATGCGAAAACCTAGTTTGAAGAATAGAGAGAGGTATCCATGTATGACATAAACAGATTGGAAGAACTTGAAAGGATTCCTCTCACTGAGTTCAAATTTCCAGCCGGAGGTTTTGAAGTCTGTAGGCTAAATTTGACATTTGTAGCTCAAATATTCAGAGTTGGAATTAAAGACGGATAAAATTTATTTGCTTTGATCTATTCTAAATTTACATACCCGCACATATTCTGGTGACCCTCTCCCCTTATCGGATTTGATTTCAGCATAAATCTTCCACATCATCATTAGTCAGTGACCGACCCTTATGAGGTTAGCTGCTTCTGCCAGCCTGCACCCCAATTCCACCATCTCTGCAGTCCCTCCATCACCATGAGCGCTCAGGCCAAAAGCCTGTGGCGATGGTCAAGAGCTATTGATCCCTCAAGGTGATAGTTCACACAAGGGCAACATTGCCACAGGTCAAGGGTCAAAGCTGAGTGGGTCAAGTGAGATTGAATGTGCCCACCTTGTTGCCAGGAGCCATGAAGGTCAGCCTGGCCCAGTTCATTGCATGACCCCAGCTGATCAATAGTGCCTCACGTCCATCAACTGAACTCTGATTCATCATTAAATTTTTTTAATTCGTGGCCTGTGCATATTATTCCCTTGAAGATAGAGGAATGGCCATAGAGATGCACACAATACTCCCTGAGATTGATTTTGGATGGCAGTCATCTTGACCTGCACACAAGGGGTCTAGCAAGGGACTGATTTTGTCAATAGTGAACAATTGCTGCTGATTTGGTGTTGTTTCAGTGTATAATCTGTCCAGCTAAACTACATAGCTCATCAGCTGAGTCAGGAGGCCAATTGCAGATTTGCATGGATAGACACTTTTCATCATATGATTTGGCTTTTCAACTTGTATGAGGGCACAAAGAAATGCATATTTTCAATGCACCATCTATCCATGTGCATTGAAAGGCTTGCCATTTTAACTTGCAAGAGAAAGTAAAGAAAGGCTTCTTGTGGAATTATTTTTTTTCTCATGTCTCGGTAATTGACCTTAATTAATTACGCAAATTCAGTTCTATGACAGACACAGTCATGTCAAGGTACTTTATATTGGAAGGTAAATGTGGCAACAAAGAATCCCTGATGAGCAAGCGAGCGAACACTTGGTGACAATAGGGAGAAAATAATCTTTTAACAGGAAAAAATCTCCAGCAGAAGCAGGCTCAGGGAGGGCAGCCATCTGCCGTCACCGATTGGGATGAGTAAAAATTAAGAAATATGATTTTGGACGCCTAAGTGATTGCTTTGAATCACGCTGATCAGCTGTTGATTCAGACCTACATTTTGGCATCTATTCTTCAGATAGTCACAGAGCTTTTGCATGTTCTGGCTGTCCTGCAGACACACCTCTGTACACACCCAAACAGATGCACTTACAGTCATTCACAGTCAGTCAGTACTGAGGGATGCTCACAAAAGGTTGTTAGTTTTAGCACAAATCAGAGATGGCAAGAGAGACCAGAAACATGAGATGAGGATGTGGGAGGGTATAGTACATGTGTCAACAACAAAAATATAAATGTATACAAACAAGAAAAGAGGTCTTAACATCTGTGCACATTTGGTACAGTGGTTTCCCACTGGTTTTAAAGCATAAAGGGAACATAGTCATTCTAATTTTTTTTATTTCAGCACTGAGTCACTGAAGTAATAAAAATGCTTACATTGTTTACATTTTCTTTGATTTAATAATAAAAGATACATAACATGTTGTACTTTTGGTTTGTACTTTCAGTTACACAATATGCTCTGGTTGCCCCCCTCCTTTCCTTTTCCACTATTCTTTCTTATAAATCTTCGTTCATTTATACTTTGGGCCCCCCTCTTTTCTCTCTCTCCCGCTCTGCCTGTCACTGCGAGGTGTGTGTAGGCAGCATTGTGATAGGAATAGATGTTCCCCCTAAGCGAGACCTGCAAGAGCCATTTGAAAAAATCAGCTTAATGGAGAACAGTAGGTAAGGAGTGGGCAGCTTGTACTTTTTTTCTGAGCTTTTTTTCTCCTATTCTTTCTGCGCTGCTCCCACTGTCTGTCATTTGCTCCAGATCTATGTCTTTTGGGCTCTCCCCTCCCTTTCTCTGTTTTGTTTCCCTCGCTATGCCCTCCTTTTCACCCCCGTCTTTAACTTTAGCTTGTCTTCCTCCACTCCAAATGTTTCTCTCTGAGGTGGCACATCCCCCTATCTTCCCTCCACCTCTACTTCACCTGCCACAGTCTCCATTCCTGCCCTCTCTCTGTCTATATCTGTGTCTATCTGTCGCACTCTCCACCCCCTCTCTTTGCTCTGTTTTTCTTTCACGTTTCTTTCTTTTATCTGGGCGCACATTCCTCTCCTCCCACACTCAAAATTCTCTCTAAATGATTCCAAGTGTCTGGGCCCCGTGCCTCCCTGAGCAGGCAGCACAGCCACCACATACACACAGTTGCACCCACAAAAAGATGTCGTAAGCACACAAGTCTCATTCTGGATGCTGCAGAAAGGGGATAACAAAGTAAACAAAAGATACAGAGAAATGTGAGGCCTCTCCTCCATTCTTTGATAAGAATCCTTTTTTGCATGTTCCTTCGATCCATCCATCCATGGACATAACTGTCTTTTGTTGTTGTGCTCCAGTTCTATTCTACATAGTAATTCTGAGTAGGTTTTTAGTGCAGTTTATTCATTCTGGAAACTTCTCACAAATGGCAACATACATGGTAGATCACAGTTATTTTTGAGTTTGCAGTTGATATATTTAGTTATGATGCAATTGACCAAATGACAAAACAGATCACAAACTGATTTAAGAAGTGTCCTGCATGTCCTCAATGACATTTGATGTCTGAAAAATCTCAAAAGGGGTTTTCTGAACCAACTTGACATTTTGGCAAGCACTTGTGTTGGAGTATAGTTTGTGCATTTATGTGCATACAGTTAGACAGTCCTTTTTAAAACTGAAATAAGGGGAGCACCCTTTAACATCATTTAGCATTGCACCATAATAGATGTCGTGAGACCACAGCATGACTCATCAACCTGTTAACCAAGAAAATGGTGGCGATGGTAGCTGCAAATGGAAACATTTGCTTTCTACTATGTGGTTACTTTGTGACAGGGTAGAATACTTTGTATTCTAAGAAAAGCCAGAATCTTTCCTAAACCTTACTGAGAAGATATCTAAACCTAACCAGCAGACAGCTACATTTCACACTGGGCACAAACCCTAGTCTCTTGGGTAAAAGGTCTTGAATCTGACTTATGCTACCACTACTCCTTCACCTGTGTATGAACTCTGTTGGATTTTGTAGTTCCTCAGTGCACAAGATCCTGCAAGATCTGTGATGTGAGTAGTTGTCTACCACTGCATGTTGAAAATTTAGGCTAAAGGGGTTCGCAGTTTCACATAATTTTTTTAAAACTAGGAAATAGAGAAGAGATTTTTGGGCTCAGGCATTTAGATAATTGACTGAATAACCAGTTATTTTATAATGATGTAGCCAGTCTCCTTGGTACATTAAGCTGGTCATAGGCATGGGAAACTCAAGTGACTAATTTGCATTAATTTGGCTTGGGAGGGAAGTGTATTTTCAACTACTCAAAAACAACACTCAAAATGCGAGTGCATACTGTCAAATGGCTGACACCTGTTCAAACACATATAGTTGTCCTTGAAAACTACCCTTCACTTGATGCTGTTGCATTCACATTTTGTTACACTTTTGTCAGGAAATGTCAAAAGAAAATGTCAACATTTTGTCAAAATAAGGGTTTTCTGCAATATAAGAACCAAACAATTGTTATATTCTACATTTAAGTATTTACCATAAAGTAGTAATTATAATTTAATTCAGTTTTCTCACTATATGTAACGGATTTCATTTATATTTACTTACTATCTACCCAACTCTGCTACAGGAAGTTACTCAACAAGTTTGGTGATAATGCTTCATGGTGGTACTGCAGGAGAAGCCAGGGATAAAAAACAACAGCTGGCTTTATCCCCACTTGGATGGTTGTAAACAGCTCAACACTGCTGCCCGTAGATAGATAGATAGATAGATAGATAGATAGATAGATAGATAGATAGATAGATAGATAGATAGATAGATAGATAGATAGATAGATAGATAGATAGATGGATAGATAGAACTTTATTAATCCCTCGGGTAGGTTCCTCTAGGAAATTCAGTAAGAATAGAATAGAATCACAATGCAATTATAAAAAGCTGTACTTCTATAGAGTATATAGGGCACAATAGCACCTTCGTGCTTTGCCTTCCCAGACAACCTTCTCCATATTTCCATGTTTCTCGAGTTTTGGTTTGCTCAATTATATTCTTTGAAACGTTATTGTTTTATAAATTACAAACAGCTAATAACAAAATATATTAAACCAAAAGTTTATTTTCATGCTAGCAATCATTTTTTATCTGATTAAATGTCACATTTTTCATTTGGTGAGAAACTCATTTTGGAACAAAACTGTAAATAATGATGAAATCATAATTCTTTTCTCCATCTTGCATCATGCTCCCTCCCTCTAGACTGCTGTTTTCTGCTGCCTGTTTCTGTAATCTTTAGGACATCAATAATTCAGGCATGAAGTTGAGAATGAATTATTTACATGCTGATGTCAGACATAAATGCACAGTACTCATGTTATGGGCCTACACACCAATTTTAAATGAGCCAAGGAAGCTACCTGTGAACCGCAAAGTCAGTTCACGTTCAAGACACACTCACACCCTCTTTCTTCCGAAGACTATTCCACTAACCTCGCCACATTCTTCTCCCTGTCAGCCATCCCATTTTCAATCCCTTCATACACATTCAATTCTCTTTTCATTCTTTCTTGTCACCTAGATTACATGCATGTAGAGCGAGGCGCTTCTGTTTGAAAGAGACAACACAGGGACAAGGATAAGTAGTGGTGGCTGAAAAAGGGATTTCACTGCCTATCCTCTCAGCACACAATGCAAGCCAACAATCCTACAAACTAATCCCATCGCTGCTTAAAACTCGAGGTGTAAAAACACTGGGGGAGCCAGGCAGGAAGATAGGTACTCAACAGGATAGCAATGCAAAACGCTGTCATTTCATTCTGTTTTCCTTTCCCTCCTTCTCTTACTTTCAGTTTTTCTGACATTCTTTCTTTTTCTCTCTGTCTTTTTCTGTCTGTTTCTCATTAAAACAGTGCTAGTGTGAGTCATAGGCTATTACTGTATTATCTAGCCTCTGGGTCTATTTAGACACACACTGCCTCCTTAACAACTGTTCACATTAATCATTTGATTCAGCATGACGCTAATTAGGATTTGTCAATACTATTAATCTGCTCATCCAGCCCTCATGTGGATCTGAATATCTCAGCGATTATGTACAGTAAACCAACATTTGGTAAAGCATTACCTGTTTCCAGGCCAACACAAGCAAATGATGCACTGAGATGAGGGAAAGCATTATTCAGACAGCAAATCATTCATTGGCATACTCCATGAGGAAGTATTCTAGACTTTGAGTGTGTTTACATATCATCAGAGATGGGCAGTAATCTGATTACTTTTTCAAGTAACGAGTAAAGTAAGGGATTACTATTGCAATAAAAGTAATTAGATTACTGTTACTTCCCCGTAAGCACGCGGCGTTACTGTGTTACCAAACTGTGTTTTTGTTTGCGAGAGTGTCTCATGACAATGACACCTAGCATGCACCTAGCATGCTGCCACGGGAATGTGAAATTCACAGATAAATCCCCCCACTGACATGACCGCTGCAGCACCGGGCAAAGCTCCACCGGCCCCACTCCTGCTAAACAGGTGAAAATAGCTTTAAGAGCGACAGGACCTGGTGCCTCTGAATCTTTGATTTTATTTATTTTTTGCTGTGTTTTAATTGCATCTATTTGAAAGAGTGAGTGTAAACACAAACAATTATTTCATTTTATATGCTGGAATATGCAGAAAGTAGATTTAAATGTTAAACAAATTTCTTCAAGTCAAAGACTGTTGCATATAATTTAATATTTGCTTGATGCAATGTGCATAAAATTAAAAGATTAAAACTAATAAAACAATTTTTAAAAAGAGACTTTTCCACTTGATTCAATTTTATACGATGGATTATGCAGAAAAAAATAGAACTGGGTTGAAAGGTCTATTGCTTTATTACATATTCAGGTTGTGCATCATGTTTTTAAAAAGTAACTAAGTGATAAGTAACTAATTACTTTTGAAAATAAGTAATCAGTAAAGTACTTTCTTGGAGAAGTAATCTGTAATCAGTAACTAATTACTATTTTCAAGTAACGTGACCAACACTGCATATTATATTTTACAAAATAATATAATATCATTTAATAAAAAAAAACACTATAAAGTGACTTCGTTTTCGAGCCCTTCCAGCTAATGCCAGGAGACGGTTAAGTCAGCATGTGGGCCTGCATGCATTCTTTTTTTCTTCTCATCCGTGTCATGCGTTCAGGCATGCAGATGTCAATGAAGTGGTGGTAAGTCAGGGTCGAGCTTGCTAAATTTGAGAGGCGCACGCATATATGACATAACTTTTTATTTAAAATGTAGGTAATCTCAAATGTAGTGATTGAAACCACTCAACAAATATCACCAAAAACACAAACTGTTTCTGTGCTGTTTGACACACAATGTGTGTCGCTAGTGAACGGTACCTTTGTTGCAATTCCCAGGAGAAATAAACGTTAATGCGATAACTCTCTTAGAGATCGAGAAAGATGTAGGAGCAGGACAACAGAAGTGGAAGCTGAGGGATAATTTTTAAAGATAAAGACTGCTTAGCAAATAACATCTGACAAATTGGAAATTTAAAGCTTACATGTGTTTTCCAATTCATGCTAAATATTTTAACCAAGTAGTGGATCTGTACACGATGCGTTGCTGATGTTATATGTTTATTTCATGTAGAGTAATGTCTTTGTCAACAAACTGCACGATTCTAGTTTTTTATTAGTTATTAGATTGCAGTCACAGTTTACAGTGATGGAATATGTCGTTCTGGTGCAGGGAAGGCTGCAGTATCCATGGTCACTGCTAGAACTGGTTCTGGGAAGCAGCAGACATAAGAGAGAGAAATGGCAAGCATTCTCAATTCAAATTTATGAGCTAGTTTTGCAACAGCAAAGATGGTTGTGGAGAAATAACATCCAGGGGATAAAAGCTAATTATCACAGCATTTGTGGGAAAAGCCAGAAAAATTTCAAGCTATTGTTAACAGATTTCACTGGATATTCTGTACATGCAGTTTTTATGTCCCACTGACATTAAAGTTAATTTAGATAATGTTTCAAAATAGTTCCCCAGATGAGTGCCCAGACATGTTTCAGTATGCCTGCTGAATAACAGGGCTTAGCAGAGGGTTTATCGTTCCCCCACCTGCTAAAAACACTTGTGTATAACCATTATCTGAACCAGAGGAGTCACTGATTACTAAAAATGCAAATATCTTAACATGGGGACTTTATTAGTATCAGAGCTGGCACTAGTAGCAACGATAAAGTAGTGGGGTAGGAACAAAATGTATTGCATATTTTTATTCTTTATGTTTTAATTTGATATAGTTTTACTCAATGTGGCAGACAATGGATCCTTTTATGTGCCATATTTGCATAACATTATATATCAACAAATCAATAAATAAAGATCATACAAAACATCAATCAGCATGAGCATGTGCATATTGATGCACACCTTTACACATAGTTTCAAATATAACTGTTGCTCCAGCTGAGAAAGGATTCATTTTTTGGTGTTACATTTAAACAAAGTGCCTCATGCATCATTTTTCATTATGTAGGGTTAATGTTGCAAAGAGGCACATTTTAACCCAAACTGCAATCAATTTTTAACCAAGTAATTTTTGTTCTTATTCCTAAACAAGTGGGGTTTTTTTTTGCAAGCTTTCTTTTCCCTCACCTGATACAAAACATGTGTCTGCAAAACAAACTGAATTTTGCAGACACATGTTTAACTTTTACTCCATTGCCAATCCCCCAACCTCAAAGTCCAGGACCATTATCTTGTGCTACCCAGTATCGGCCGATTCATTAAGAAAACAATGCCAAAGTACACCCTGTGCATTTCCCTGCGATACCAAGGGAACCACAGAATTTCACACCTTGAAATGAGTAACTGCTTGTGTTTTGTCCTACAAGTTGTTGAGAGTGCAGGCAGCTAATGAAATCTAGAAAAGATCTCAGAAATTCATGCCGATACCAAAGATGTATGAAATCTTTTTCTTATCACCTTCACTGATTAAGAAAATGGTAGCAAATAATAAACAACTTTATATTTTATATTAATTTTATATATTTATATATATATTTATATTAATTGGTAATTATTAATGTACATTAATTAATGTACAAACAAAATAGGCACATTCAAACAAACTATACCACATTAATGTGGTATAGTTTGTTTGAATGTGCCTCAAGTATATGGATAATTTAAAAGTGTAGTCAAATAAATTATTAGAAGCTGCAGGTCCTTCAAAAGTAGAGGTAAAAAGAGTTTAAGAGCCAAGAGAAACAGAGCCAGAGATGTAGCCAAGCCGAAATTGCTCGAGAGATGAAAGGCCCAAAAAATCTACACTGAAGTCTTCGCTAGTGGGTTTTTTTCCTTTGGAGAAATAGTTTGAAATGTACTTTACTCCACAGACGTGTAGATCTCTAGGGAGTGGGCTGAGGTGTGACAGAGCCAGACATTAAACAGAAGCTAGGCCAGGTTAGAGGGGCCAGGCGTGGGAGACAGGAGAGAGCCTGTGGGATAGAGCCCTGTGTAGGCACCAACTTAACCTGCCCCCTCCCCCTCATCTACAGTCCTATCTGCTCACCCACGCACTCTTCTCCATCCCCACTCCCCCTCTCTCCTCTCTTCTATTTTCTCTCCATTGTATTCATCACCCTCTGCCCACACTGCAAACTCCATGCGGAGACAGAGAACAAGAGCTCGGCTTGTGTGTTTTGCTAAAAAGTGACATATAGGAATGTGCTACAGCACTCCCCCTGATTGCCAGCGTTTCCATTCCACACTGAGGACAATTTGAAGTGGTCTGTACTCCTCTAAACAACATCAGCAGACATATACAGAGACAGTCAGAGCAGAAGGAGGGAGGTAATCATTCCCAGGCCAGTGTTTAGTAAATGCACACAGTCAGAGGTGAGAGGAAGCAGCTCTGTGAAACCAGTGGCATGATTAAACTCGTCAGAAAGACACAGAGCAGCCTGAAATATTTTACTGTGAACTAGTGCATCCAGTGCAAAACTAATTTACATTGTCATTTTCTGCCAGTTGATTTTGTCTCTAATGACCGGTTTTCTCTCTGGGGATCGTTAAAGATAGATTTCTGCTGAATTCACACCCAGGGTCTGTGTCATGGCTTCATGCGAACACGTACCTCAACACAAATCCTGTTGACAGAAACTGATAGTAAAAGCATCTAAGCCATAAACTTTTTTGCAGTAGGTTGACTGATCAATGGCTAATTCATTTATCAAGTTTATCACCTTATGCTTGCAGCTTGTATTTTAACACAGGGCATAAGATTTAATGCACAAATAAAGTTAACTTTTAATAACTGTTTTTGAGCAGTAGAGCATTTGTTTGGTGAATTTGTGTATTTCATCCATTTAAGACAAAAAATGTAAAAAAAACAAAATTTGCCAGTCTTTAGATCACAACATCACTTAATGATTATGCCATTGTTTAAAGACACAGTTTCACTCAAGTTACACATCTTGACTCTTTAAAATAACAAATTGAAGAGGCAGGGAGAAATAGCTTCGCAAGAAAGGGCACTGAACTGTACTTTAATGGGGTTCTGCCCCAGTGTCAAGCTTTTGTACTCTGAAAGGTACCATTCTAGTCCATCGTTTTCACTTTTTTTTTTTTAAACCTGAAATCCAGACAACAGTTTAATGCTGCTCTAATGTAAAGGTCATGCAGAAAGTGCTTGCACCATAAGTTAAAGGCCTGTGGTTGATGTGGTCAGCAGTTACTCCTCCTTTTCTAAACCAAACACAAAGGGCAGTGAGCGCTCTTTACCAACAGGGACAGTACCTCTCTTCGCTTTCTGCTCTGCTGCTTTTACAACACAACCATCAATTTCAAAAGCTCATTGTACAGGTCTTCGCTCCCCTTTTTGTTTTTACTCATTAGACTTTCTATTCATTTGTGTGCACTCAATTGTCAGTGTTTAATAAAGTCTTGCTCCCTCTGCCTTTTCTCTAGCTATATGTCAGCATAAAGTACACTGTAGATGATATCTATTAAAGGAACAGAGAAAGAGACAGTGCAGGAGAAAAAGGTCAAAGTTAACAGGAAATGGCCCAGAGCCATGGGTTGGTTGGACTGAATGATACACAGCTTGGTTGTCACTGATCCTAAATTTAGCACAAAGTGCAATAAATGTCCTGAAGAGAAAATGTTTGTCTTTATTATTACTCTTCTGCCGTGTGTGATTACGCACTGAATTCTTAGCAGTACGTCACATCTGATCTCAGTGCCCTTTGCCTTGACAGGCAGCCACTCATGTGTGGTGTATTCACAAGTGTAATGGCCTGAAGCTATTCAAGTTGTCTGCAGGTTGTTCCTGCTCTGACTAAATGTGGTTATGTGTGTTTGTGTACAGGCTGGGACCAGCATGCTCCTGTGTAGCCATGGCATTACAAATCACCACCTCAATTGCTGAGATTTCCCAATGAGGAAACGAGAGGACAAGCATGTGATTGACATTTCTTACCAGGCGCATTTACTCGAGTGTGTGAGAGTGTTTGTATGTGTACAGTATACACTGGTGTTTGTGTGCGCCCTGGCGTGAGAGTTGCTATGCCACTCTGATCCCTGTCAGGGCCTTAAGCCAAGCCCGCGGCAGGTCCGGCAGCAAAACTCACACAACTCTAGAAGTCTTTTCCAGCAACCAGACATGGACTGACACAGAGAGAGGAGGAGTACTGGCAGTGTTCCTGCTCACTGGTACATTAATATTTTTCTACAGTCAAGAAGCAGCAGGCCTGGCTGTCAACATAGGACTCCCCTCCCCTTTCATTCTGTGCAGATAAAGACAAATACAGATGAAATACAACATGATGCAGCTTGTCTCGCAGACCTGCATCACCATGTAACTGACGTCACACAGCTATCACATACACCTCTCTTGATGTACTTCAAAACCAAAAGCCAAACCATCACACACACAAACACACATATCCAAGCCCACATCACAGAGAGTGAAAGAGCAGGCTTTGTCCCGTCTTTGCTCCATGTAAGTTGGGAAGAATGAGTGGAAACATAAACAGCAAAATCACCCATAAGAGGAGAGGATGAGAAAACTATTGGAGGAGGGAGTAAAATTCATTTTGTTATGACACAAAACAACAGGCGGGGTGAAGAGAAAACATACAAAAGTTAGGAATGAGAGACAGGAAAATGTTCAAATGAAAGGTAAACAAAGCCTGACAGCTAGAATAACATCCACAGCAGTTCCTTGACCGTTCATACGCTCTGTGGGCAAGAGCCTGCAATATCAATTTACGTTAGCAATCAAAAGCTCATAGGTGAAGGAAACGGTGTTTCCTGAAAAAAGGCCAAAAACAGTGATTAAAGAAGCTGGACTTAGCCTTTGAAAGGAATTCTTTTTTGCTGTCTTGATCAAAAGATACAACTTTCTTTTCAATTCATTGAATATAAAGATGCTTCAGTGAAGAGACTGTTATCTTGGCAACAAAGTCCACCTTAGCATCCTTAGTTCAGTGAATTTTATCCTTCTTTTTAGCCTTATCTATTAATCTAACAACATAAAATGTCAGTTATTTTGCTAATTTTGGACAGAGTTAGCCCAGTTTTTTTCTGTTTAACTGAACTAATCATCTCTCTGAGCTTCTTAGCATTTCCCAGTTATAGTCTTGACACAGAGTGGTGTCAATTTACTCATCTATTTCTTAATAGGAAAATATGTTCTGATTAGTTATGGTCTCTTTTTTGGAGGGGTGGGAGGTTGGGTGAAAGTGTATTTTTCCCTGCTGCCAGGCACTTAAATTAAGTAAGAATTTGAACGGAGATCAAGTTTGTCCAATTGGAGTTGAGATATGGGTGACAGCTGGGCCTCCCACAGAGCTCTAGTGAGCAGAATGAACACAGATGTTTTTCACTGTTGTAACACTCACGGGACCAACCCACCATTTGGATGCCCAAGTCTGCCCAGCAACAGTTAATGCTGAAATGTATGCTATGGCACACAGACTGTGTCATTTACCATGCACTGCAATCACTCTGGATTGATTGGAACAAAATCAATGTTGTTCTGGGACGGACCGCCAGCATTTATAGAGTTGTCAGTGTTGCCTTCCTGATGTTGCACCAAGGAGTGGCTTGGTGTACAGTGGCGGTGGGGAAGGTTTGTTTAAGACTACAGGCCTCTGGGTGTTGACACTGATGCCATGAGAGCGGAGATGATGGAGACAGAGAAATTTTTGTAAAACTACTTTGAGTGGTAAGAGGAAGTGAACGTGTGTTTATTTCCAAACGGGGAAATACATTTCAGTCTCAGAACATTATTTTGGTTCCTAAAACTAGAAAAATTGGAATTAATGTGCTCAGTTATAACAAGAAGAATTAAAAAAGAATTTGAAAAATATAAATAAAAAGAGAGATCATATGTCACCGGAGCTGTAGTGCTGTATTGAGGAAGGAATGTTTTTATCATTATCAGCAGCTATTCTTCAGGGTGACCCCTGGCTCTCTCATCAGCAAACTCTCTGTGTGTATATATATGAGTGTGTGTGTGTCTGTGTGTATGTCAGTGAGCTGTTTGTCCTCATCAGGATTAAAGGGCTTTTCACTGAGAGGAAGCCTTAACGCAACTTAACCCATATTGCCTTAACCCTGCAGCCACCGACCTTTGTCTGTTCTCTGATTCCCGAACTTCCGCTCTCACACAGAACAACTCTTCCCAGAAGATATGACTATGTACCAAAAAAAAATAACCTTAGAATAGATTTTCATTTTTTGTGCGACGGTGACCTAACAGTGAAAAGACACTGCGACCACTCTTTTAATGGAAAACACATTGAGTCTCACATGAAGGCTGAAACACAGACAGTGTAGTCCTTGTTTTGACTGAAAGGCTGTGGGCAAAGAGGGAGAATTCTGCCTTTTTTCTTAGATGATGTAACTGCTCTTTATTATGCTGTTAGATCACCCCCCTCCAATCAAACACACGCACACAATAAATAGAATGCAGTCATGCAGTCACAGGAGTCAGACGTTTGCAGCTCCAAGTACCAGGGGGCAGAAACTCCAGCAGTGGAAAGACCAGTCAAACCCAGCACACTTACATAACATCATTTCCAGACAGCAAAGCATCTACAACCAAAGTACATAAACCTGTCTAAGGAAATTGCAACCAAATAGTCTCATTGTACTTGAGCCAGGAAAGGTGTAAAGGTCAAAGCCTTTATCAGCAATAAATGCACACTATTGTACACCATGTTACTACTGTGTTATTTTGTTAATTGCAGTGTTGGTAAAGAGACACGAGAGATCTAAAGAAGCCATAAATTACAATGTTATTGTAGCTGTTTGAGTAACAGGTCTTAAGCAGTAAGCATTATCTATTAGAGGCTCATATATGTCATTAAATTGATATAAAAGGCATACAAGTCTCATATGTAAAACTGTTTTGCAAAAAGATCAAATAAATAAATGTGATAGAAGCGTGCTGAAGGGACAAAAAGCTCATACCTGGGCGACAGCCTAAAGTCTAAAATTTCAGAAAGCAGATGTATTTCATCTCCCTCTGCTTTCTAAATGGCTTTAATATAACCTTTAATATTATATATCTTTTATATTTATTTTGTTTTTTGTTTTCTTAACTGTGTAATGTATTGATAATTTTTTTTAACATATGGAGCTAGAAATTTGAACTGTTTCTATGTGTACATGCGTGAGAAGATAATCTTTTCATTGGCTTTACTATCAAATTCTTGCACTGTGCACACATTTTATTTCTCACATTTATAACTGCTACTGGAGGATCTTCAAAGGTTTGCAAAGTACTCATCAGTATGACAGTTTTCCCTTTCATATACCAACAGTGTTGGGGAGTAACGGAATACATGTGTTATATTTAAAATACAAAATATGAGTAACTGTATTTCGTTACAGTTACCGTTTAAGTAGGTGATAATTAGAATACAGTCACTTTGTTGAAATAAATGGATTACACGGAGGTCATTTCCTGTTTCATATGTTAGGCTATCCCCTCTCTAATTTTGGTAATTCCACGCCGGTAGCAACCCAAACAAAACACGCTATATGAGGCGCTAATGTAAGCGTCCTGTTAATGTTGGTGGCGTCAGTTACACAATGGACCCGGAGCCAGCACAACAGAGCCAGCAGTGCACGGGCAGGAATTTTACCGTGCAAAGCGGAAACTCTGTTTGCCAGCAACCAAGCTGCTCTCAGCGTCAAAAGACTCCACCTCCAACCTAAAGAAACATCTGGAAGTAAGTTCTTTTTTAAAACGCTAGCCTGCTGCACCTACCTTGTTTTAGTTGTGGTAGCTACCTGGGTTTTGTACCACTTTAGTGATGTAC
>VVHJ01011649.1:11261-24826 GCA_015107715.1 Tylochromis polylepis
TCGGGGGGGGGGTTATATGATGACGGTTTATCTCCCTGCAGTCATTATCTGTGTCTCCACGACTGCACAGCAGCACTTTAAGAACAGAGGGCCTCTCTCGTCTCTCTCTCTCAGGCCAGTGCACACTGATTAACTGTTATCAGACAATGATTTGATGAATCCTTTGTTCTATCAAACATATTTGCATGTGCTCAAAATATTAACAGCAAAATGTACTTAAAAAAAATAAAAATAAAAGCCTCATTCTGCATTAAACAGGCCCCTGTGGCTGAAAATGGTCAAGTCCTGCAAACTTGGATGTCTTTGCAAAGTGTAAAATGTGTAGAGAAGGAGAGCACGATATTTAGATTTTTCACTGTATTTTGTACTTGAAATCATCCTGCTGCAAGCAACTGAGAACAGGTCATGTCATGAGAGTGGCTGTCCAAACTGTTAATTTAGCACAAGAGCCAAAGGTCTGACTGGTGACTGTGGTCCCAGCTACCTCCAGATCACTGACAAGCTCCTCTTGCATTGTTTTGGGCTAATCCACCA
This sequence comes from Tylochromis polylepis, assembly GCA_015107715.1. Taxonomy (NCBI): domain Eukaryota; kingdom Metazoa; phylum Chordata; class Actinopteri; order Cichliformes; family Cichlidae; genus Tylochromis; species Tylochromis polylepis. The sequence goes on from VVHJ01011649.1 coordinate 11,796, forward strand.
CCTGTCTCATGATATTCCTCAATCCATGAGACAAGATCTTGCATGGAGCTCCAGACCGAGGGCAACTGATGGTGATTCCAAATAATCACACCGACAACTGTCCCCTTCTCAGCAAGCTTCTTACTGACAGTCTTGTAGCCCACTCCAGCCTTGTGCAGATCTACAAAATGTCACTGATATCCTTTGACGCTTCTTTGGTCTTGTCCAAGGGGGTGGAGAGGTTTGAATGGAAGAAATTGATTCTGTAGACTGGTGTGCTTCATACACATAATGAAAAGAGATCAGGAGTATCTATACGTAATATATTGATTGATTGATTGTAATCTGTGTGTTACATGGGCACACAGCCAATCTATGTGAGCCAGAATTCTGGCTGGGTTGTAGGGGATCAAATATGTTTTTCAGTCAATGACAGGCAAATCAATTTATAACTTTAATGTAATGTGGTTTTTTTCCCCTGGATTTTTAGTTTATTTCCTATCTCTCTCCATTAAAATAAAACTACCATAAAAATTAGAGACTGTTCATTTCTTTGGAAATGAGCAAACTTACAAATTCAGGAGGGGATCAAATAATTATTTCCCCCACTGTACCTGAAAAATGTTCTTACAGTACGTTCCTGCCAAAAATAATGTCACTTGCATTTAAAGTTACAGAGAACATCTGGTTTAGTGTTTAGTGTTCTTGTCCAACCAAATGGTCCCATTTTAGCCAGCAATCAACTATTTTTGTAACGTGTCTATGTTTTTCCTTTATAACATTATAGAGCACACATTGCAAGAGTGTCTCACACATGCAATGAATTTAATCTAGTTTGCAAATAAAACACCTGCGCTTAAACAGTTTACTCTTAGCACCAAAATTCCTAAACATGCTGTATGTACACAACAACCTGATGCTTGTGAATATTTTTGCCATGTCCAACAGCATCTTGGATCAAATGGAGCCCCCATGTCAAAATGCATTTTCTATGGTCCCTTAATAACACACTCTAATCACTTTAGTTTTGTCTCCTGGGGCACAATGTCTCCCCTCATGTCCTGTATCCTACCAAAGAGGCTAGGGAGCAGTCCAGTGACAGTGTGTTGAATTTGGGTGACAGGGCCCCAGTGGGAGTGGGCGCCCCCCCAGGCCTTTAGATAATCCCCAGGAGAAAGGACCTGCATTTAGGGTGCGATACGCTTAATCTGGGAGGGGGCCTCATTCACAAAGGAGCCCTGGACTTCCTCTGGGCTGGGAGCTTCCGCTGGTCTGGTGAGCCTGGCGTGGGTGCCAGTACAAACACGCTCTCATAATACATGATTGCATTACAATGGAACAACACAAGAGGCAAAGACACACACAGACAGCATATGAAATGATGGACAGATTGGACTATGAAAACATGTAACATGTAAATTCACACTCTCCTAATGGGGGAGCCAGTCTAAACAAGCAGCCCACACACCCAAGGACCATCGGGAGTAAACACAGCACACGCACACACACACACACACACACACACACACACACACACACATGCTACATACTGTGGGCAGAGGCGGTGTTTACATTCTGCTCCGGGTACAACGAAACAAAGCTTGCATGCAATGTAGAAAGATTAGCTGAGTGAGGGACCAAAAAAAGCAAGAGATCAAACAGCTAGCTGCCTACAGATAGTCTCAAATTTACAAACAGGAAGACAGAGTCATGTAATAACTGCTTCAGATACTACACGCAGTCCTGGTTTACTCATACATGCAGGAGATGCTGGTGGAAGACGGATATGCTTCATCTCCGTCCCTGGAACGTTTCTGCAATTTTTTTTAATGGGGTGATAGAGATTGAGTTGGGGAAAAAAGAATAACTTCCAAGATGCCTTAGTCAGGAAATAGGGAACTTCTTACAGTTAGATGTCAAAGTACATACAAAAAGGTGTAACAATAAACACTGTATTAAGGTAAAAAGTAGATATGCATAATCTAAAGATCTATAGATCGCATGATGCGGTTTAGTTAAGTGCACTGCAAAGGCAGAAGATGATCAATCACTGGATGAAACATACAGATAGACAAAAAAAGAAAGCAGACTGCCTTACTCAATATAACAGAGTGAGTAGATATCAGATCAGTGCAAAATTTCTCGGTTTAAGCTGGCATCCTGTAATAAAGGCCGATCACGTATCCACAGAAAGTAATATAAAGTGCAAAGACCCAGTTTCCAGTTTTTGCTAAACTGAAATTTAATTTTAAGGGGCTGGCAAGTAACTGGCAAGTTACCATAGTAACTTCAAATTGTTTATAGTGCTTTCTTTTTTTTTAACGACAAAATAAAACCAAATAACAACAATTTGCTAGACTGTAAAGAGTTCTGAGGATGTGTCTCATCAAATTACTTTACATCGAATCAGATTTCAAGGGGGTCACCCCATGTCAGCCTTTTAGATCCACCCCTGCTCCATCCCCTGGCGCCATTTCTATTCCTGCCATAAGGGAAAAGAATCACTTAAAAAAAGATCAAATCTGCTCCTTTCCTAAACACATTTTCCTTCTTATTTACCTCAAAAGCAAATAACACTGAGAGGCATTTACGTAAACAGCTGAAGGATATTATTCCATTTTCTCTAACATGATTTCACACGCAACTTTGGAATAGACATTCGGAAAAAAGGGGAAAAGGTTACGCATGGGCTCTCTTTTTTTTTCTCTCCACATTTTCAGACTTGCTTTTCCTTCCCATACCATTTCACGCTGACACATCCTCTTTCATCTGACCACAATACCTCAGAGGAGCAACAGCAAATAGCGGCAAGTGGAAAAAAGGACAGTTTCCCTGCAGAAAAGATGCCAAAAAAAAGGTCTAATAAATACAGATTTACTTGAGCTTAAACTAACATATGAAGTATGGTCACTGCTTTCATAACGCAAGAACAGTGCACAGCTTTCAACTAATTCTGGCCCCACAACTTCAGCTACAGTTGTTTTCATCTTTGACATTTCTGCTCAAAGGTTTGGGGTCACTTTGAAATGTCCTCATTTTTTGAAAGACATGTAAGTGACATTAATGATTAATGAAGGGATCCACAAGTGAAACAGTTCATGGACTATCAGCGTGGGCATGTAGATAGTAGATAGGCATAATGTATTACCTGATCCAAGTACTCTACATTAAAAAGGCCAATCGATCATTTAAAAAAAGATAAAAACAAACAAATGAATAGCAAAGGTATTCATTTGGCTATTTGAATGTCTTAAGCCTCAAAAAGGCGAGGCAACAGTGCTAACCACCTTGTTTTAAAAGAAGATTTCAATGCAGGAAAACTGATGTTTCATACAGCCGTGACTACCACTCCATTCACAAACCAGCACAATCTTTCCATTTTTTTTCCAGTTTTGCCTCTGTACACCACTTAATTGGATTTCAAATCAAACATTCAAGATATGATTGGAGTGCTCTTTCCGCTTTAATTCAAGGGCATTAACAAACATTTAGCATCAACTGTTCAGGAATTTTACACCTCCATTTTCCAAGGATCAAAATAACTGGAGAAACTAACATAATTTTAAATTTATGGTTTGTTTCTAGCACTTGGATGAAAACTCCTTGCAGTCAATGACCTCGTGAAGTCTAGCACCCAAAAGACATCGCAAAGTGTCGTTTCCTCCCATGAGCTGCTCTGCTAGGCCTTCACTGCAGGCACCTTCAGTGCTGCTTGTTTGTGGGGTTGATTGCAGGTATTGGGTTTGCAGTATGCTTCTTATCATATGTGCCCATGCTGTATCAATTCCTCCACCATGTTTGACAGATGATGCGATGTGCTTCGGCTCATAAGCCAGTTTTCTCCTCCTCCACACTTTTTCCATCATTCTGGCACGAGATAACCTTGGTTTCATCTGTAAATTTCTTTCTCCTTTTTTCAGATCTGTACTGGCTCTTTTAGATGTTTACTGGCAAAGTCTGCTCTAGCCTTCTTATTCTTGAGTGCACCCAGGGGTTTGCAGCTTGTTGTATTTCCACCGATGAAGGTGTCTCTCGAGTGTAAACAGAGACAATGATACACCTATCTCCCCGAGAGCGCTCTTGACTTGGTAAGATGTTATGAAGCGCTTTTGTTAACCATGGAAACATTTCTGTGATCATTCACTTTAGTCATCTTCTGTGGTCTTTCAGACCTTTTGAAGTTGCTGAGCTGACCAGTGCATTCCTTCTTTTTAAGACAAGTTTATTTTGTTCTTCAGGTTAAAGATGGTCTCCCTCACTTACACAGACATCTCTTTGGCCCTAATATTGAGAGTTCCAGTAAACAGCTACCAAATACAAGTTCAACACTTGGAATCAACTCCAGCTTTTATTTCATCTGCTTAATCTGTCATGAATCAATGAGGAAACAGCCTGTCAGTTAATTGGCCAATTCAATTTGAGAAAATGAGAGCGTATGTATAAAAATGTTTTTAACAACTTACTTTGATTAAACGCCTTAAAGCTGAAAGTCTTAAATTTCAAATCCACTGTGGCATAACCATCAACAGTTGCGTCGTTGTCGTCTGGACCGTGTTTGTGTTGTTCTAACATAATCAGCCAAGCTTCTAATGTGATAAATTTACATTAGGGTGGCATAATTTACCGCTGGAACACAGGAGTGATGGGTGCTGAAAGATTGCTGTATGATAATATACTATATTCCTTTAAAAGTCTTAAACGATTTATGATGAGTAGGTTCATTAATCAGAAATTGTCGTTTACAACATTTCTGCTCAGTTTCATGTTTGAAGTCTACATCCACTTCCATTTTCTTCAGACTGTAGCCTTTTCCAGTTTAAATGTTATCTTTAATTCAGGGTCATATTCTCCGTTCTGAGACCTTTTTGGAACTCTCTGTATTTTCCGGCACGACAAACCCAAAACCATTTGGCACCACCAGTGTCTTAAATAAACCATAGTGTATTTAACCCATCACTGTGACTCAGGTCTGACATGAAGGTAAAGCGTTCTCTCCAGATCTTATTCTTTGAATGCTGACCTTTGGCTGAACAGTTTTTCAGCAGCAGAGCGTGGTCAGTATGCTCATGCTTAATAAGAATTATGAGCAGTGACACAATTATATATTAGCACAAACTCCAAACCCTGCCATACTGCATATTATGGGCTCATTATAAAACAGCCAACTGGTCTAGGCCACTTGTTTTGACAGAAAGAGGTACACCACAGCACTGGCACATGTCCTTATGTGTGGCGTCCACCAAGACTAAGTACTTATGACAGTGCCAAGTGTGTGTGTGTGTGTGTGCGCGCGCGCACACACACACACACACACACACACATTAAGGTCAGGGGGATGGGGGGAGCATGCCTAATGTGGGAGAGAAACAGTGAATCCAACGTGGCAACTAGCCAGCGTCAGTGTTCCCTTCTTGGAGAATTAGCCTGTCAATCTGGTTTAATTCCTTAGGACACAGGCTGCTCTTAAACCCAGGTTGAGTTTAAACTGGAGACAGACTCTCTACATCGTTTTCTCAAGATTGAGTGCAGACAAGCGGGTTGGCTGAATGTGGGCCGTGTCGGGCCGCACTGGAGAGCAGAGTAGCTGCGCGCACACACAGCTCCTCGGCAGGGTCAAGCTGACAGCTAAGGTTACAATTTTCACTCAGTTGAGTGATTATGTGACTCTAGGTGAGTATCTAGGATAGTTACCTAGATACTCACTGGATCATGGGGATTGCACACACACTACTTGGCTATCCTCAGATTAAATCCTTGTATGAAGATTGTAGGAAGATCTGCAGATTTCCTTACTGCACAACTTTCCTGCTTTACCTGCTGCAGATTGTGTCAACTAAATGACATTTGTAAACCTGCCGTGCCATGGCATCAATTTCAGATTTCTGTGTTTACAGCGCAGATGACAACACGTGGTATGTTGTGAGACGAGATCCCTGGCTGCTATCAGGTCAGGCCATGAGTCAAACTGCTGTTAAAACTTTCTTTGCGGTAAGAAGCCATGGACATCTGTGTTCTGCCAGCTCATGTATCCAACACCTGCTGCTTTGCCTAAGTGAAGTCCAACTGAAGCACTTATCTTTGAGTATGCATGTGCTTTTCAGGAGATACAAGCTTTCACACATGAGCTACTGTATGTGTGAAAATTTACACCATTTAGAAAGAGACTTGAAAGGACTCAACACGTTACTGCCATGCATAAAAAAAAAAAAAAATCCCTCAGCCAGTGGAATTGGCATTGCAATGCATAATTTGCATGCAAAGGAAAGCCATCAAGTCCAAGCAGGGAGGCTGTAACTCTTTTATTCAACTTAATCAAAAATAACAGTCAATATTAAAAGGAAAAGAAAAGCAACACTAAAAATCAAACAAAAGTATTGAAAACAATGACTTGTTTGTGTGACATGAACTCAAGTGATAAAATCTTTACAATGCTGAGGTGAATTTTTTTGGAACGCAGGTTTATGCAAATAATAATAATAATAATGATGATAATAAAAGAAACTTGTTTTAATCACCAGGCATTCAAAAAAAGAACATGCTTAGCAAGTGGCAGTGGTGATGTCGATACAAACCCGGGTGCATTCAAACACACTTTCAGATCAGCACTGAAGCATACACAATTAAGAGTGGTGCCAAAAAAAAAAGAAAAGAAAAATCAAAGGGAGGATATGTGGTAGGGGCGTAAGGGTACATGAATATGTTTGCATTGGTCACTCGGTTCAGTATAAATTTTTCTTTGGCTCATCTGTTTATGTCTGGACCTGGGTTTTTTTTGTTTCTATTGCACCAGTTGCTGTACCTCAGCTATAGCAGATGTAAAGCAAATTTATTACAAGTTAAGCTTAAACTGACAGTTCGTTTTTATGGAACAAGATGGTTGCTTCCCACAGTGTGACGTAAGAGAGAAAGGCAGCAGTGCAGCTGCAGTTACTCTGCTGACTGCTATTTTCTAATTGAGTTTCTTCTCGTTGACCACATGCAGCATTTAACTGTTAAAAAAAAAAAGTTACAGCAAATTAGGAACTTTTGAATTTTTTTGGTTGAAATTTTGGAAAAGTTTTTTGAAAATAAGAACACCACATTCTTTTCTGTTCTCTGCTGTACTGCAAATACACTGAATCTATCCCAAACTGTTTCCTACAAAACTGAATTCTGTGTACCTTTGCACCCCTACTATATAAAATAAAAATACCATTCAATGAACTGGTAAATGTAATAAATCAACAAAATGGTACACACAGACAAAAAAAGAACACAGAACAGTGCTGCAGTGTTCACCGATTAAAAAAATATAACTCATAAATGAACGTGAATGAGGCCATAAATACAGCAGATTGCGATCAGCTACTGCATGGTCAGCATATGCAGGAGGTAAGCACAGTGAGACTACGTGGACAGGCAGCAGAAAGCACTTTCATAAACATCGACATACAGAAACAGACTGGGGAGTATGTATTTACGTTTTATCAAAGATAATATGATGCGGTGTGTTTACGAGCGATAAAGCAAGATCCTTTCGGCACAGTCCTGGCCAACCAAGCTGGCGTACTGCTGCACCTCCATCTCGTCGCTGGAGCCCTTGCGTTTGCGGGAGTAGGCTGCATAGGGCATGACGGTCCGTCTGTATAGCACCAGAGCTCTGCCCAAATCCCTCACGGCCCGAGCATCTCCTAGACGAAAACAGGCACATATGAAAACATAATGAGGACCAGTGTAGACACATCAAGCGCTATAAACAATGTCCTTATTTTCCCTCGCTCGTTTGAGTTAACCTCTGAGTGTCTTGGCAGAAATTCACCATTATTCCGAGAAAGTGTTGGAGGAGCAGAAAACATTTTCCCCCCTCCTTCACATTTGATTCCTCTGTGCCCTAAACCTGGGGTCACAGTGGTGAGTGAGCAGGCTAGTTAGCTGGCCTTGTTTACAGGGCCTTGCTCCCTGCTGGCTTGCCAAACTCAGCATCTCATTAGGTCCTGTGTCATACACTGCCAGCAGTGTTTTTACGGCTCTGATGGACCAGTAAAACACTACTAATCTCTAAAGTGCATGTGTTCAGAAGCTAAGAATGATTCTCTGGAGAGTCAGATGTGAAAAAAGGGTGAAATATACTGACCCTCCCTCAGACACTAAAACTGCTGCCTCCAGGAGTGAGACACTGAGCCAAGCACAGCAGGGAGTACATACTGAGCAAAGCAAAGCCAAATATACTGTACAGAGGTATGACTCTACCTCGGTCTCACTCATAAACCTCCCATTTCAGTCAGAAAATGAAGACTTTTTTTTTTAATGCACTGGAACATCTACAAGTCTCTTGTGTCAGAAACTATCCAATAAATGCTGCAGTCATTCAAATAGCACTCTTAAATGCTTTTATTTATCTTCTTAGTCCATTATCACACCATGTAGTCCACTAGTTAAACAACTGCAAAATGCTTATCTTGTCTTCTGAAATGCATATCCCCCTAAATACTCTGCATACAACAACTGATCCATTCAACGTGTCCTGCTTGAAGCAATCCTGATCTGGAAACCTAAAGAAAAAAAGAGAAAGAAAAACTCTGGAGCAGGTAGCAGAGTGAAGCGGACTCCCCTGTCAGGCACATCAGTCAAAAAGGCCTAAGTAGATGTTGTATTAAGAGAGCTAAGGGCTTCACAATTACTCACTCTACTGACATCATCCATGTGGCTCACAGCTGAGCAGCTGGTGAAGAAGATGCGAGGGCGCATATTTCTGACTAATTTCTAAAATATTTGCAGTACCGCCAAATAGAACCTGATCACATCAACAACTGGAAAAACAAGACAACAGGGAGAAAAAAAATGAAAAGTGAGTCTTTTCTATAAAAGAAATAAATTTACAAAAAAAAAAGAAAAAAAAAAGGAAACTCAAAAGGCACTGTAACTGGACCTCAGCTGTGTTTAGACATGATAGACTTGTTGAGAGCAATACGAGTCAACCTCAGCTGCAGTAATCTGTTACAATGTTTCAGGCCTAAACTGCTGCCAAGACAGATGATGGCTTAATCAGCAGAGCAGAGTCAAAGGAAAAGTCTAAGATTCAAGCAAAAAGCGTCACCAGTGGGACATTTTAAATAGTCAGATAACTTCAGATGGATAAACAATAAGTGAAAATCACAAATATGTAACAAAAATACCACTTTAACTGTTTAGAAATTAAAGTCATTCGTTTAAATTCTCCCTCTGTTTATACAGGCTCATAAATAATTGGACAATTTACTGATAAGCAGTTTCAAGGCCAGGTGTGGACTGTTTTTTGTCATTTCTTTCGAGTCAAATCAAGGTAATAATACATCTAGAGTTGTTTCTAAGTGCTGGATTTGCATTCTGTGGCTGTTCTGGCTAATGTTCAACATGTGGTCTAATGACTTGTAGAGTGAAGGAGGCCTTCATTAGGGCTGAAAAACAAAATGGACCTACAGACCCATTTGGCAGATTCCAAAAAAAGAAGGAATCTACTGGTCAGTGCAGCAAAACCAAAAATCTTTAAGGAAAAAACTAAAATAAAACAAAACATGAAGACCATATGCTCACTTTCAATCAATCAGTCAATAGTAGAGATGGGTAGAACACCGAGGCAAAGACATGGAACATTTGTACATTTTTGAATCTGAACTCTTTCACCCATAAAGATGACATCTGATGTCCTCCCTAGTACCCTTAATGAGTTTTGACACATCAGTATATAACAACAAAAGGTTTGACGATCTTTAGAATAATTTCTGGGTTTTTCCAAGCATAGCTGCATGGGCAGGGCATCGGGGAAAACAAAAACCTGATGCCGTAAGACGCGCAAACAAGCATCAACTAAAGGCACCTGGACTTCAACCAGATTAACTGCATCTAAGTATTAAATATAATCCTGTTATTTATAATTAATGTAAAAATGAATATGTTAAGTTACCAGTGTTTCTGTAAAAAAAAAAAAAGAAAAAAGAAAAAAAACAGCAGTATTTTGCAGAATCTCTTAACAGCAACAACGTCCATCAGATGTTTCCTTTAGTTGCTTGAGTAGCGTGCAAAACAATGTGAAGGAATTTTGGACCATTTCTTGACTGAAGTGCACTCTTAAATTCATACCACAGCCTCTCAGTTCAACTGCCAGTTCTCAGTTCAATTTCAATCTATTGTGGTGGCGTACAGAGATCCAAATGTCATTCTATCTACAACTTTGGCATCTAACTTGCACACAGACTACCTGAAAAATAAGCCAAAGGAAAGAAGAGAGCCATTAGAAGCATAAAGCCCTGAGGATTCTTAGCTCTTAAACTCCATCACCATAAAGATATTCTCATACTTCAGCTAGAATTTTCCACACAGTGGATTCATGTTTTATTTATTAGCCTCGTTTCCCTGCTCAGTAATGCCCTAACTACTGTGTTTTCCACCCTTCTCGAGAAACTGCTGAGTCACATAATTGAAGGAAAGCTGATACAAACTTTTAAATAAAGGATACCAGCTCTAGGTTTCAAATCAGCGTGTGGCAAAATTGATTTTAAAAAGATGTAAACATGTTATGCAACTTCCTCATGAACAACATTTTGGCCCGTGAAGGATTATTGCGTCCCGATGGAATCAAAGTGAAAAGATTTAAACATCTGATGCTTCTTCGGCTTCCTTCAGGCCATTCACGACGCGCGTCCTCCTTATGTTCTTCATCACGGCGACAGTCCACTTTCACAACAGTTATTATAAAGTTGCACTTGTCCGACAGTGTCGCCTCGTGAAGATACTGAGGAGTTTACATTAAACAGGGAAACGTGGAGAGCAGCATGAAGCTTGAAGATGGTCTATTAAGTGAAACGGTAATACTGAGCAGAGAGCCTATCTTTCTCTCTTACTCAAGGCAATCCAAACATCCGCTCCTCACATAAACAACTTTCCTTTTCTTCTTCACTCACTTCTGGCTGCATCAGTGTCTCTTCTCCCTGAGTGGCTCCAGACCCTGTTCCTGTCAGGCCAGCCGGACGTTCAGTGACACACCACTCTGAGGTCACAGCTCCTTCTGGCTGGAGTTCAAATGTCAGGGGGAAGAGGAGTGGTGAGGGTCGGATAAGGGAGTGCGAGGGTCAGGGCTGAGGCTACGGGCCTTGACACCCCGCCACACTCCTCTCTCTCTTCCCATCCATCTCAAACTTTCGAAACACTTGCTTAACACCGGATGCTGGTCAAAGGCAGGCCATCAGGTTATGACCACTTCTTCTGACCCAATGTTGAAAATCTAAAGCTTGAAAAGAAAAGGCCAGAAGGGTGTTGTAGTGTGTTGAGAAGACTGCTCTTTGACTGTAAGACCTGGGTTCAAGCCCTTGTGTTAGGCAGCTGACCCTGAATCTTTGCTGGTGACCATGAATTTTGTCCATCGCAGGAAGCGAAGCAACAATAGGATTTCCTTCCATTATAAAGGATATTATCATTATTATTATTACTACTACTAATGAAAAGACTTAAATATTCTTTTAAAGCAGCAAAAGAAGGGCTTCCGGGAAGAGAAATTCCTGCATTACTGCACAAAAAAGTCCATATTCTGAATGGAAACGTGCACTAGTCAGGCTAAGGAGCAGAAACCCTGGTTAAGAGCAGAGCAAAGTGGCCATGACAGTGAGACAAGATATGACTGGGTATGACATGGGTAATGGCTGGCTACCATCAGGCTAGAATGCCCGCCTCTAGCTAATGTTTTAGCTTCACTTCGTTGCACTGAAAGCACAGAGACGATCAGTTTGATGCAAAGCTGTGAACGTGTGTGTCAGAGATGTAACGAAGGTCAAAAAAATGAGAATAGTACATTATGAAATACCAGCTGGCACTTTACTTTTCACAACTTTGGGTTTGTGTATGCAATGTGTAACTTTGTGCATGTGGGTTAGTGGCTGCCAGGCGCACTTACAGTTCAAGGGGTGACTACTTGGGTCACGTATTTTTGCAAATATTTATACTGCTTAGCGGCCAGTGCCCCTTCTACTCCCGCTGTTAGGCAAACACGGATTATGAGCGTGTGAGACACAGATATGTGCTGTACACAGTGAGCTTCTATGTATGTGTGTCTATATACATTTTGAGAGCCAACACGCCCCAGGTCCCGTGGCCCTCAAGATGTCAGCAACAGGCATCAGTGTGAGTCTGATTTGAAGAGAGCTGTGTAAACTTTAGATTAGCTGTCTTTACACACCTCATTAGTACGGCACTGTAACCTGGTCACATTTTACAGTCTAAACACACATCCAGCACACTAACGGTGATCGTCGTCTTAGGGTTGGAGGTTAAGGTTCTGGCTTTCAAGAATGGGAAGCTATATAGAGAGGTTACACTGTGAGTGTGATTATTATTTTGGTAAGACTTGATTTTTAGATTTCTCCACCGGCGCTTTAAAGTGCTGCAAATAAGTCAAGCAACATGATTATAATTACCTACCAGCACATTCTAGTCAACAAGCAAGCCACACATTATTTTACTATTTTACTTCTTTTTTTCCCACAAATGTTCCATTTTAATCCATCTATGTGATTTGAAAAAAAAAATAAAAAATTAGTTAAAGGAAAATTTTTTTTTTTCATCAGTAAAATTGCCATAAAATTTAAAGAGCTTTACCTGATTAGTAGTTGATGTGATTCATGATTCGGTCATTTGTCTAATAGTTAAGCCATGGATGGTAGTATTGTGGTGATATGACATCAAATGTAATAATAATAATGACCATAATAATAAAATAACTAAAAATATCATAATAAAAAAAATGGTAAACGCCTGGCCTGTCTGTGTATTGGGTCGGCTGTTGCTCAGGAGGTCAGTGGTTCAATCCCCAGTTACTCCAGTCTGCATGCCGAAGTAAACTTGGGCAAATTTAGAGACTGTGTTTAGGTAGAGAAAAGGACACTTGTGTGTGATTGGAAGAAGAGGCTTGTAATGACATGAATGGCTGCGGCTGGTGGCGCTGTCACTTGGTGTTCGCTCTCTCTGTGGTAGAGTATCACTTCCTGTTCCTGCTCAAACACAGTGGTGTTTGTAAGTAGCTTATCTGCTTAGCAATTTATTTA
>VVHJ01011651.1:7791-22027 GCA_015107715.1 Tylochromis polylepis
ACCTGTGGGCCCTGAAAGTGTAGATCGGTTCCACATCTAAAGATGTACTTCTGCAGACAAACAATTTGCATTTTATTATAACATACAGAACAACCAGCACAGAATAAGTGTCAAAGACTTGATTAAAATAATATGACTGCTATTAAAAATGCTATAATGTACCGTTGCACCACTGAGCTGACATCACACTGTTTAATTGTCTTATTCACAGTAACCGTTCCCTTAAAAATGACTTCAGCTTCCTAAAATCCAAATCACTGACTGTTTGTGGGCTGCCGAGTTGTGACACGGCAATAATGAGTCTTGTGAACGAGTCTCAGCTCTTTGTCACACATGGGATCGGTTTCCTGTGACTGTATCATGTGACAGCGACAAGCTCACTCCTTATGGGCTTCCAGTCAAACAGACGAGCTTTTCTCTTTAATCAGCGTCGCTCTGCTGCTGCAGCACGACGCGCTGAGCTCAGAGCGTCTGTGTTTTTAATTATTAAAAAACAAAAACGAAGGATGAGGTGATGTCTGAGTAAAGGCATTCGTACTTTTTGGCAGGAGCGGTCTTTTGGAGGTTCCACATCTTGAGTGTGTGGTCTTCTGAAGCGGTGATCAGGACGGGCTCCACGGGGTGGAAGGTCAGAGCCCGAATCCCATCAAAATGACTCCTCAGAGTGAATTTGGGATTCCATGTTTTTCTCATGGCGTCTTTGTTGTTTCCAATCTGAAGAGAAGACATCAGAACTCAGCATCCAATCAGCAGAATGAACTGCTTCATAAAATATAAGCAGCAGCTCAGAGCAGAGCCACAGTTAGAGGTGAATTTTCATTTACATACTTTATTAGCAGCATAAACTATCTAAACAAACAAAATCCTAACAGTTTCATAGATTTATAAACAAGTGTGATTAAAAAAAACCCCTCAAAGGTAGCATAACATGCACTCATTTTATATCATGAAAATGACTTTTAACAACATCTCTTTGTTACTTTTTCTGTACTTTGATAAACATCCTTTTTGCATAAAATACACATCAGCCCATCTTAAAAAACAAAACGAAACAAACAAACAAACAAAAAAAACATGTTACAACTATTTCTGCCGTGCTTTTGGAGCCATGTGACTTTAATATTATTGCAGTAAATGTGAGCTAAAAAGATCCTGTTATCTTCATTACACTCTGATGGCAGCAGTTTGTAAAAATAGCTTTTTGATGTGTTTTTTTTTCCCCTGTGACTTTAGAAAATGTTGAGATCAGAGAAGGAAAGCAGGATGGCACATAAGCTAACACAAGGAAGTGGTTTTCTCTGAAGAAGTGGTCCTGTGGCTCTTTGAGTTCTGCGTTTTCCTACTCACATCGTAGGCGAGACTGTCGGCCTCGTTGGCCACAGTGAGTCCAGCTAGCTCCCCCAGGCCCAGCTCACTCTCCATGGCCTCGTCCGTGCTCATAATGAAAGACTTCCCTGAGGTGGGCGGGAAGGTCAGCGACTCAACTGGGAAAAGAACAAACAATTAAATAAACATGCAACCCCGGTAACTTTGTGGGCAATTTTATCCAATCTATTGTTTGACTTCTAAATCCTGCTGGTATTTTTTCTGGAGCACCTTCATCTGTTCGGTTTCCATCGTGCTCGTTGAATCGGGGTACGTTGGGCCGGGATTGAGGGGCGGGTGCAGGCTGGATGTGGGATAAGTCCTCTGCATCTCGAAGGTTAGCCAGCATGTCCTGCAGCTTGGATCGGTTGGGCCCTGTTTAGCAAGTCAGGTTAAAAGTTAAAAAAAACAAAAAAAACAACACACATATGGAAGCATTTTGTCAAAAAGCTGCGACTACAAGCTGAAAGAAAGAATGCAGATAAAGATGGAAGGAAAGCAGCACTAAAAAGGAAGAAAACAAATTATTAACTCTGATTGTAAAGGAAGGAAAACGAAGACAAGCCACCAGAAAAAGACCTCGTTAAATGAAAAAGAAGAGAAGTTGCTGTGGCGCATTCATCACCAAAGGGTGGGCTGTGTGGAGAGGGTGCAGTTTTGAGGCGTGATAAATGAATATATAAATGTATATACAGTGTTTACTGTGCAGGACTACAAGGCTGCACGCATTTCCTTACAGAATTAACCCTGAATTGTTTAAATAAGTAGTTCGACCGTTTTAAAAGTCTCCCTCTGACAGAAAGCAAGATGTGAACACTAAATATGAAACTGCAGGCATCAGCTTAGCTTAGCTTAGCATACAGTCCGGAAAGAAGGGAAATAGCTGAGCTCAGAGCAGCTGCCAGGGAACCTGCAGAGACTTGAGGTAGTCCCTGGGGATGTGTACGACACACAAACATGGAAGTGGACTTTATCTTCTAATCCATTTTCCTTTATACTGGGTGTTAAATATGTTACACATTGTATATACAAAGTTTCAGCAGGCCATGGGCTTGTCTATTGACTTGGGAATCAAGCCAATTTTTCAGGGTTTCTCTCGTAACCCTGGGAATAAACAAAAAGGCAATAAACAGCTAGAGCTAAATGTAATCCCTCTTTTGTTTCAACACATGTTCTGCAAGCAGCTGGAGCCTGCTCAAACCAGATGGTCAATAATGAATATGCAGATATCTGTTTATATTAAAAAGATTGCAAATGGAGGGGAAAGCTCTGTTGACTCTTACCTGTTGTTTTCATATAATGGTCTCTGAATGGATCAAACTAACAAAACATAACAGACCAATTAGCTTCAGAGGTGGCTGTAGTTCGGTTTCCTTACATTACCGTAGAGGAAGGGCAGCTGTTACGCTGCTTATATCCAACAGAGTATATTGATTGTACAATTGAATTCTCAGCCTAATAGAAATATTTCTTTTCCCCCAAAATGTTGAACTACTTCTTAAAGTGCCGGATGATCTCCTCCACACAGGCACCGAAGTGATAAAGCACCAACACAGAACAGGAGGGAAGAAAAAAAAAAAAAACCCAAAGGGGGAAAAAGCCAACGGTGTAAAGTGGTGTTACAGTCAAGAGCAGAAGAAAGTGAAGCAAACTAGTTGTTGATCTCATGATTCAATCACAACAGCAGGAAAGCAGAGCGTGGGTCTCAAAACAAATGTGAAATCTAAGCGCTCTCAGTGGCTGAATGGGTCTGAAGTGGGCTGCCGTTCTGAGAGCTGTAGTATTCAGCTGAGTCACTTCACTGAGTCACTGAAAAATAGCATTTAATTGCCATCAATTTATGGCAGTGGCAAAATTACTCGTTACTGTTGCATCAACATGGCTGACAGATGAGGATAAAGATGGTGAGAATTATGTTATTATGACTGGAGAAGATAGAGAAACAGATGACTGAGGATACTATTGCTAGCCCAGATGGCACACAGATGGACTTAACGTCACGGCTAACTCATTAAGCTTATATTTGACAACGTAGAGGAGAAGATGAATATGGCTATACAGTTTTTAAAAAATGTTTAAATGGGATAAACATGCATTGAACATAACAATGTGTTTGGACAGAAAAATGATGTATGTACAGGCAGTCACCAGAAGACAGAAGAGATATCAGTTTGAAAAGGCAAGGAAGCCAAGAGACAAAAAAATAAATAAAAAAATAAGGAGCAGCCAGAGACGGAAATGAAATTTTTGTTTTTGATTTTAGGCTTTTTGGCTTAGCTCAGGAAAAGTCAGGCTCTACAAAGAGAGGAGAGGGAGGGAGGCAGCATCGCCTGACAGGACTTACTCTTCACCCCCTTTTTCCCCTTGCGCTCCTTTTTGTACTGCTCCTTGAGTTTGGTTATCAGGCCCGGGTCCACATCCCAGGCCTCAGAAATGGGACCTTGCTCGTCCTTTTCTACATAGGGAGAACAAAACCAGACCGAGAGGCTGTTGAGGAACTGGCCTGGTCGAGGCCTGACTGGCCTGGCAGGGCCAAGGCTCATGCTCTCCTGGAGGTTTCTTCCAGGAGAGCAGAAGGTCTTTTAAGGTCTGAGATGAGCATCTTTGATATTACATAACTGGGAGCAGCATTTTCAGGCATGTCTTTTAATCTGGTCACGATTTCTTTTCCAGTGTATGTGAAAGTGGTGGCAGGGTTGTTAATGTCATGTGGCGAGTTCTCAGTGCTAAATCTGACCACATAATCATCCCATATAGAGTCTAGTATACTGACGTTAGTGTTACAGATGACTCAACACCAAGATCAGTGGTCAGAGTCAAAGAAAACGCCTCAGCATGACATTAAGCCCCCTTTTTTTGATCTGAATATCAGTGAGATACACTGGGGAAAAACACACAGGAGTGGGATGCACATTGTGGTCACAGGCTGGCTGGCTATGGGAACACAGTGGAAAGGATAACAAACTATGGTTACACATAAACTCCCAACATCATGACTAATGATCACAGCATGATATGTGAATGACAAGTACTCCATGAACAGTCACCAAACCGAAAACTAGAAGAACAGGAAAATAAGATCTTTACGTTTACTCACAGATAATTAATAAAAGAAACATTTTAATATCATAGCTACTCTAATTGTCTCTGTAGTGTCTGGCTAATAGTGTCATCCACTCCAAACTCTGATCTGTTGGTGACTAACGTGTGACTCACCCCAGTCTGTGCCGTCCCCAGTGCCTCTAGTCTCTGGCGAGGTATCCATCTCGTCAGGACTGGACAGGAAGTCGAAGCCCTTCAGTGCCTCCTCTGTGTCAGGGTCCTCGGTGGTGTCCATATTGGCGGGTGACGTAGACGATGCGGGCTTCTTCCTCATGATCTGCAGGGAAAACATTGCGGACCATTATTAATAGTACAGCAACAACTTCTGCTAACACGTGAGAACAGAAGGCGGGGACGGCCGACTGGTTTCTTACCGTCCTCGATTCCACATTAGTCCTGTCTTTCCCCTCGCTGTCCTCTTCCTCGTCTTCATCGCTGAACTCAGCAGCTGCATTCTCAATGAACTTGAAGGCTTCCAGTACAGCACTGGTGTCAGAGAGCTCCGTTTTCCTGTTGAGTGAGAATGATTCATGCATTAAACACACAGCTGCACTAACTATGCTGTTAAAGCAAGCCTTTCAATTCTATTATCATATCAGCTTTATTTGACTTTCATTTTGATTCATTCTGTGATATACAAGGAGTGTTTAGACACCCTTAGAGGTGTATGCTCACCCTCTGGTGCCCTTTGTTGTTGCGTCTGTCCCGTTGACCAAAGGCTCGGTGCTCATGCGCTCACCTGTCCTTCCAGCTCCATCCCCAGCTAGTCCTAGCAGTGCTCGGACTCGCTGGGACTTTACATCTAAGATGGTGTCTGTGTAGCCCACCTCCTGCAGGTACCTGGAACAAAGTAAGAGGGATTTAAATATGAATGTATTTGGTTTCACCCAAGTTTTTAAGTAGTATTTGTGTGGCACAGCGTACGGTAAGTCCTGCAGTGATGCCAGAAAGATAAATTAAACTGGCTGCGTTACATTTACTGTCTTGACCTCAACATCAAAGACACAAAAGCACTTCTCGCTGTTGAAAATGTCCTCTAACAGTCAACAGTATCACCACAATGAGCTACTCATCATATATTACACCTACTCTGTGGGGACGCAGAAGAAGCTTTAGCAATTTGAGCGGGCGACTGACTGAAAGGGAGGGGTGTTTTAGCACATTATTGATCTGTCCCATGACACGGACTCGTGAATAAATTGGCTGCATCATCAGGCAGATGATGTGTGAGGCTGCCTGATGGTGTCTGGGATAAAGGCTGGAGTCGAGTTTATTTACAATGACAGACTGGAGAGCAGGACGATAGGATAACCACACTCCTGAGCATGCTGGGTACACCAGAGGAAAGGAAACACACAGAGCAGGTAATGATGGCTGCTGGCCATGTGAGGGAGCCCTTTCCTACACTTTTTTTGTGGCCCATAGTAAGTACACTGACACAAGGGACAAGTATTTCAGAGAAATGTAACTAGAGGTTGGAAATTGCTAAGACTTGATTTCATACCAGTGCTTTCACGCGTTCTGCTTATTGGTCCCATTCTACATGTTTCTACAACCTTTTCAGTTTTCTCGGTTCTGAGTTTGAACACATTGTAGAAACAGCAGAAAAAAGGTGTGCATGTGACTCAGGGAAAGACTGTCATGAGTTTGACGTAACTGATTTGCAATGTTCAACTACCAGGGAAAAATAAAAATAAAAAAGTGCCTCCAGCAATGATTAAGCAATTAATAAGCTTGAAAGCACACCATTCCAGTGATTTGGACATTTTAGGTCTCAGCAGAAGACATCGATTTCAGTGCAGTTAATTTTAGCGAGTTTAGTAGGTTTCTGGGTTGAAGACGGTTTTTTCGAGTGAGGTTTAAAAGCGCGTGCACTCACTGTCTGAGGAGCTGACGGCCTTGTTTCCAGGACAGCTGATTGTTGAGCGATCCAGAAGTCTCGTTCTCATTGGCCTCGTCTGGAGAGAGACGAGGAGGACACAAATCAGGGCAGCACAAACAGACATTATTTCCACTCTGTAAACACGACCAAGACATTGCTAAATCACAGCAACCACACACACACACACACACACACACGTACTCAGTTGCTTTCAGTACAAAAAAAGTTAAATACACTCAAAGAGAAAAAAGCATCGTTTCTCTTTGAATCGTTTCAGTGAAAAACAAGTTGATTTATTAATAAATTCACTTAAAAAACAAAACAAAAACAGCTTTAATACAAATATTTACATCCTACTAGGTAATTATTACGTTAACTCTCATTTTTGTTAATTTTACAAACTGTATTTTGATGCTGCTTTGACTATAAGACTACGTCCACACGTATATGGGTATTTTTGAAAACGGAGATTTTCCGTTTTTGAAAAAAAAGAAAAATCTCCGTCCACATGTAAACGCAAAAAATGAAGTCAAATGCTGTCAAGAACAAGCCAAATCCTAACAGTGTAGAAATGTTGGCCAATCAGAAGTCTCGAAGTCTGGGAGGGAAAGAGTAAACAGGGTTTTGTGCCTGCAAGAAACCTTAAGTACTTCTGAAAAGTTTTTATGTTTTTCTGGAAAGGCGGTTAATTTTGTGTTACTTTTCAAGTGCCTTCATCATTTCAAATGTTAATTACTAAAAACAGTATTTTGGCTGGTGTAGACTCACAACTTAGGAATGGACAAAATGCATACAGCATACATAAATTTAATTTTAAGAAAAATTAATTTATTCAAAACCGACGACGACGACGTTGGCATCGGGACTTGGGTTGTGAGAGCGTCTGTGTTGAATGTAGAAGTTCACTCTGACGCCTCTGTCTTCCTAAATGGAGGGACACTAACTGCGTGTGTATATCAAGCGTGTAAAAACTGCAGATAGTAAGATTAACAGCAACAGTATTGTCTCTCTATCCGCCATTGTAGAAATTAATCTCATGTAAACAATATCGTGGCGCACAGCGTGACATCAAAAAAGGCGCACACCTTTGATGTTGCATGACTAAATCTCAGTTTTCCTCGTCCACACGTAAACACATAAACTGAGTTTTCGAAACTCTCCACCCTGGCAGGAGTTTTTAAAAATCTCCATTTTTAGTGACCCAAAACGCCGTTTACGTGTGGACGAAAGGCCCAAATGCATAGAAAAATCTGCATTTTCAAAAATACCTGTGTACATGTGTACGTAGCCTGAAATGGATTTTTTAAAAACTCACTATCACCAGCTTTTTCTTTGATGTTAAAGCAAAACATTTGATGTCCTGTGATGAATTCTAACGCCGCTGAAATGACTCGTCTCTGCTCCACCCGTCTCATGACATACTAGAAAGATCAACAATGTGTGCTGGTGCTCCCAGCATCCAACCCGACACGCTCCGTCTTTCTATAACAAACAATGAAGGTTTTCAAAGCTCACTTTGATACTTTAAGTCAACAGTCCGTTGGCGAGTCAGCTGGGAATTTTGCATGGAGCAGAGAGACGTGTTAATGAGGTTTAGACTGGGTGGGAGAGTGTGTGTATTTATGTGTGTTGCAGGGTGGAATTGGCAGGGCAGAGAGATGAGGGTGCCTTAAAAACTGGGTCATGCCTAATTCAAGAGGGTGATGAGCGGGCAGGTGTGCCACCACACCAGCAACACCTCCCACTTTTCGTCTCTCTCTCTCCCCCCCTGCCCCTATCCACCAACACCTCTCCCCTTCACCTCCCCTCATTCATCAACACTTCAAGGGCTCGGGTGCTTTGAAGAGCCCTCATGAATAGAGATGAGGAGAGAGGAGAGGAAATATCCCAATCTGACTTAACGATGGCAGTGGACCCGAACATGAGAGGCCAATTAAACTATAATAATATAACAAGAAACAGGTAGCATGCAGATTTCAGAGTGATACTGCTGTTAAATAAGGTGCTGTGATGAAAGGAAAAAAAACGCTAGAGATGGAGAACTGCTGCCCAGCGTCAAGGATTAATTTGTGCGAATTTTTCTAACTTGGTTCTAGCGGGATTTAGTCACGCAAAGAGATGTGGTTGCATTTCCCTGAATTCTAGGATATACATTCCCAAGCATCGAGCTCATTTTCCAACAACCGTGTAGCTGTTTCCCATCAGCAGGTTGAACTGTAATTGGCTACATTTTCACATTTCTATGCTCTTAAGGACTTCTTATCTATGGTGAGCTTAGAGGGACTTGCACCCCTCACTTCAACACTAGTAGCTTTCATTGTGTGGACTGTTTCTGTTTTGATTGTTCGTTTGTGGTTCTCACCGCATTAAAGAAAAGCAGTTATTTTCATTACTGCCTAGCACGCAGATTAACAAATAAGTTAACAGAAAAAGGAGCAAATTATCACAGCTGTGAGGCTACGGCAAGGTAATACTTGTGCTGTTTGAAAAACTCATTACTGATTTACTGTTTCAGCTCCTATTACATCGTTTCTGGAAATCTCCTTTTCTAGAAACGATGTCACTGTCACCCTGAATAATCCACAGAACCTAACCGTTTCTCAGGGACTCGTTTCTATGAAAAACCTCTGAATGCTCTCAAATGAAATATTTGTACTGTGGCAACAAAACGTAATCTTTCACTATCTAGGAACTTCTGAAGAGATCTATCGAGACAAACAAGATTCAACACGATCGCAGCAGCCTTCCCATGTGTAACTACCCTGTCACCAGAGGTATGTGAACTCAACAATCACAGTGATTTAGTGTGAGGAAGCGGAGCTGGCCGTTTGGGTCTCCATGGACTTACCCGAGTCGTAGCTTGGAGGCTTCATGTCACCTTGGTTTAACTCTGTCCCATATTTTAACTTGTGGTACTTGGCTCTGGGAGTAAAAGGGAAAAAAACAAACAAACAAACAAACAAAAAGGGACACAGACAAATAAGTAAACAGGATTGATCAGAAACAGCCCAAAAGAGCTATTTAAAAAACTAATTATGCACAATATTTGCATAATAAGCTCCCAAAGTCACTCCAGCTGCAACTTGCTCTATTTCTCACAGACCGGTTAGCTTAAACAACAATCACACTTGTAAGTAGGAACGTAAGATAGTATGTACCGAATCATTAAATAGCATATTTCTGAAGATACATGGTGACAATATAGAAAACAGGGCTGCCTTGACCTAGAATTTCCAGCATTTATTGCCTCACCATAATCTCCTGTATGCGACTGAACACATTCAAATTAAATTATTCGACTGTTTAGAGAAAAATAAGACAACCAGTAAATATTCACATTTGAGCAGCTGGAACGAGTAAATCTGTACTGCTTCCCCCCCCCCCAAAAAAAAAGCCGACTTAACAATCAAGTTTTCTGTTTACAACCAATTAAGTGACTATTTTTTTTCAGCTGTGGGGGATAACATATGCAAACTGACATATTAAACTTTTACTCTACAAGCCTTTAGGCTTCAGACACTAGACTTTTATTTCATTTGCTTGACATTTCCACTTGCTGTTCTAAAAGGATAAACATTAATGCAGTTTAGACATATAGTGATGACATCACAGTTTTAGGTGATTCGGTAATAATGACGTGAATTTTCTTCCAGCGGCTTCGCACACATCCATAACAGTGGTAAAGAGTCGACACAAGGAGAGCTCTCACACCTTTTCAACCACTCATGCCTGTGATGCAGAGGAAGCATCACATGAGAGCGGTGTGAAGCAACCCCCCATCAAAATCAAATTCATTTTAAATTGGGTACATCCTACATTCAGAAAGCCATTCCTGATATTGCTTTGAGATACCCTCGGAGACATGACCGGTTGCTTAGCAACCAGGCAAAGTGGTAGTAATTCTGGGTTAAGTGTTGCTCCAGAGGCAACGTTTGTAGTGATCTCACTGGAGAAAAGTAGACAAATACATGCTGCAAACAGCCAGAATATGATCTGACACTTAAACCCAGAACGATGCTCCTCGCAGAGCACATGTAGGCAAAATATAACTAACCTCTGAGCTGACCGGAGGAACAAGAAAGTGCTAACCCATTTTGACACCTGTCTAACTCAGTTTTGGTAAGGCCCTCATTAGCCTACACAATCTCCCTGCTCCCAGATCTAATTATGATACCTGCAGCCAGCCATTTCATTTGTTACCTACCCCAGTTTTCACTTTCTTGTGCTTAACCTTTACTTATCCAGGGAGGACTCTGCTCACTATCTTGGTTCAGTAATGCTTTGCATTCACAGATCTCCTCACTTCAGCTCACAGGTTTCAAACACAATCAGACCCTTCGATTGTCAGCCGCAGAGCAGTTACGTACATCCTGTGTGGTTGCTGAGACAGTGATCCGAGTGCCTGGCTACATAAAAAAAGGACCAAATCACACCTACAAAAACCCAGAGGCCTATTTTATCAGTTTAAGGATGGTTAATTCTTCAAGCCCCACTCGGGAAATGTGCTTGATGGCTTAGAGACACTTTAATAGAGATGTGTATACATCACTGACATCTCTGTTTCAGTGTGCAGTCATGCGTCAAAGAGGAAGGGAAATGCAAAGTGTTGTCACCACCACCACTACTACTACTACATCGACCTTTCGTCTCAGAAAGAACACGCCGACAGTGACCTCGCCTTTGGTAGAGTCTCCTTTCCAATTCTGTCCTCCTGCTGGGGACGGTGCAGTCATGAGCATCTGACAGCAAACAAAGCCCTCATGCCAACACTTGCTCTCAACTGGAGACATAACACCAGCTGGACTCGGGGGAATCTCTCTAGCACTCTGCTTCTGCTGACACCAGCTGAGACATCAGACTGGGACAGAGAAAATAAGAGGAAATTGGGCCTTCTTTAAAAAAAACAAAAAAGAAAACCACTCCTCTTTAGATGCCAGTTTAGCTCCGTGGCTGAGCAGGCAACATGGCATACGGCTGAAACACAGTGGTTTGATTCTTTATCAACAACATCCAACATGATGCTTTGTTGACCAGTGAGAATCCCACACAGCCAAGGTACCCTTTAAAACACTCTCAGAGGCAGGAACTTTTTTATTATAAAACGTGAAAACACTGCATTTGTTGGAGAATTGCTGAGGTATGCGTGTGCTGTGGGTGGGCTGCAGCAGCAGTGGGTGGTAGGGCACTCACCTCTCTTGCTTCAGCGCATACTCGAGCATTTTGATCCTTCTGACAAGGTCTTTCTTCAAGTTCTCCTGGCCTTTCCTTTCCCCCTGCAGGAAGGCGATTTGGGCCTGAAAACACAAAAATAGGATTGTCAGGAAAGAGCTGAGAGATTCACAGTGGTTGCTTTTATAAATAGAGCTGATGTCTCAGAGGTTTTGGCATCTTAGATATTAGTTAGCGACGTCAAAGAGATTTTCAGATGTGAGGCAACATCTGAAAACAACTTCTTTTGTCAAGACTAAAATAGGATGATGTCAAATCAATGTGTGTGGCATGTTGGGAAATACAAAGCCTATCTGTACTATTCTATTTTAATCTAACCTCCTCACTCCCCCCACGCGGCAACCGTCCCCCTCCCTCTCCACGCCACTGTCTCTCTTCACTAACAGGCAGCAGCTGCTGACGCACTCGGTCTGAGTCAGCGTTACATTACATTGCATTGCCGGGTACCACACGCGCGAGTTATGTGTGCACGCATACACACTTGTAATGAGAGCGGTGGAGGAAAGCTCACAGTGTAGCATACAGTACACGAGCTGCAGCACAGGCACTAAAAACACAATCCAGTGTGAAGTGTTTTGCTTTGTAAAATAAATTTTGAAAAGAAAAGGAATTATCAAGGGAGGTAAAATTATTCTCTATTGTTATATTTTATGGTTAAAAGGCAATGAACCTTATTATGCTTTTTCAGCCATTAAAGCAAAGCTATTGTTTTCACCTTTTAAGTCCACCATGCACATCCTCATGGCAAAATATTGTCCTAGTGACACCTACTTTAGCAGGAACCATCAGAGGACTTTGGCAGGTGTTTATGCGTCCGTCTGTGGGCAAAGTCTTTAAACTACACAAGATAAAGGCACAAAACAACACAGATGTTTATTTAAGAAGAAATTAAAGGTAAAATGCGATCCAACATCAGTCTGATGACCCAAGCCTGATGATCTGGTGTACACAATATTTTTGAAGACAATTAGGTGATAAGGGTAGAGAAGAGATTGCGGCTTGAGTAATTCCATCACAAGATGGTCTCTGGTCTTTTATTATTAGATGTATCCACTGTGGGGGTTTTTTTTCCCCTTTTTTAATGTAGTTTTAACAAACTCAATTATTGTGATGCTGGAGAATGAACATCATTTTAAACACAGGAAAAGGCTGTAAAAAGTCACAGATCCTATAGAAATAGAAAATTACAGTGTCCGCCTGAGTTTTAACCAAATAAGCAGGCGCTTCCTTCTGGCTTTGTTTTGTAATATTGCCATGCGTGTCTAAATAAAAACAAATGCACAATAGCATACATTATCACTTGTGAAAAAAAAATGTCAGCGTTCTTTCCAGCTTAAAGATTAATGTTTTGGTTAAGCGTGTATGACATCCTTATAAATACGCCTTTCGCTAAATATAGTCACAGGAGCCAAGTAAACGATAAACTAAACAGACAGTCCATCGGGCATTACGAGGTTACAGCAAGCCGGGCAAATGACTCTTAAAAGCCGCTAAAGTGTGTAAAGGCTGTGCTGTTTACAGAGAGGATGAGAATGCTGCCGTTTCCATTTCAGTACTATAATAAAATTGCTGTAGCTAGGAGGAGATGACAAAATTAACTAGAGCAATGTTTAAAATCATTAACACAACCTGAACAGCATCATAAAGGTTGATATGTTGCAAAGAAAGATGGAGAGCAGGAGCACAATCCTAAATGTTTCTGTGTTTAACTTCAAAAAGAAGACTACAATTCCCTCTAAAAACATCGAGCTCACATCTTAAGGAGATGACTATTAACTCGTTTCCCTGCATTTCACTCGACATGCAGAGGATGGTGTGAGTTTGAGTGGGCTGTATCACAGTTTCACATGGATAGCAAGTAGCACTGCTGCAGCTACTGCTGCCTGCAACAATGAGTCATGACAGCACTTCAATCTGCCTCGAATTATTATGAGCATTTCCTTCATTTCTCCATCACCAGAGTCATCTGCAGATGAACTCATCAAAACCAGCCTGCTGTTGTGCAGGTGCAATTACACCTTAGAGCAGTGGTTCCCAAAGTGGGGGGTGCAGAGCTGTTGCAGGGGGGTGTGGCATGAATAAAAAAATAATAATAATTATGCTTGGACACTGCTAGCATAATGTACAGGTTTTTGACGGGGCTGCCACACAAATGCAAAGCAGAAGATGAAGCATCGCCAAATATGCTTCCAAACCAATTTCCTTCCAAGCCAAAGACTAGAAAATATGATGAAGCATATCTCGCCTTTGCCTTCACCTGCACAACATGGTGCCAAGGTAGGTATCCCCGACAGAATTTGTTTCCCCTGCATCGGGAGCACGCGCTGGACCGTCCAAATCACGGACAAACAGTATCCCACAGTTGTTTGTGTTTTTCAACCCATTTTGCACAGAGAGGCATTTTTTGAAAAATGTATTGATAGCAATGTTGAATATTCTTACACAGTGCAAAAAAAAGAAAAGAAAAAAGGATATTATGGTCAACATTATCAAACGCTGCACTGAGTTCTAGCAGGACAAGCACAGAGATGAGTCCGCTGTCAGAGGCCATAAGAAGATCATTTGTAACCTTCACTAAAGCTGTTTCTGTGCTGTGATGAGCTCTGAAACCTGACTGAAACTCTTCAAATAAGCCATTCCTCTGCAGATGATCTGTTA